>VBRH01000880.1:12195-27608 GCA_014578085.1 Cardamine resedifolia | reverse complement strand
GAAACAGTTTCTTCAGAAGAAATCAAACTCAAGATAATTACTCTGATCAGATCTCACACTCGAAGATGCAGCAGCCGGTACAGCAGGAGAAGGATTCACCGGTTCAAGATCAACCGGTTTAGGAATCTCCGGTGGACTTGCACACCGGACCAAAGCCCAATTCACTCCTTCAAAGAAAGGATGTTGCTTTATCTCTGTTGCTCCACGCTTATAAGCTAATCGCTATTAGTAAAGGCTACACCATTCGACCTCTCACGGTAACTTGGAACTTCTCCATCTCCAAGGCGAAATCTCGAGACCAGACTCTTAGAGGTATTAGGTTTTGAAATTGCCCAAAACTGAGAGGACAATTTTGGGTATTAGGAGGAGAAATCGAGAGGAGAAAAGCTCGAGACCAGGCTCTTAGAAATTGCCCAAGGAGAAATCGCGAGAGAAATAAGAAGAAGAACCCTAATTTTAATATATCCCCAAATCAATTTTGATGAAAAAAAACGACATCAAATTTTGAAAACGACAAGGCATTTATAAGTTCGAAACAGCGTCGTTTCCAGAAAACCGTTAGTTTCGTAACAGCAGTCGGCGGTGCCACGTAGACAATATACGTGGTGGCCATATTGCGGGTGATTTTGCAGGTGGAAGGATTAACTTGCACGGTTTTTAGGTGAGTGTCACGCTTGCAAATTTTAATAAGTTGAATATTTTTTTTTCAGAAAACCCATAAAAATATGGGTGATTCTCTTAAATAGCACTAAATCATGTTTTTGTCACAAATAACACTAATTTTCATTTAGTCTTTAAATAGCATTCATTAAAGTGTAAAATGACAACTGAACCCTTCCTAAAAATTCAAAAAATATTAGGATGACATTCCTAAATTTATAGAAACTGTTCTTAAAAATTCAAAAAATATTAGTAAAGTCTTCCTACAAGTTTAGAAATACTTCCTAAATTTTTATTTGATCAAGTAGTAATATTAACATACGATTTAGGATGATATTTCTAAATATAAAAAAAAATTCCTAAAAAATTGAAAAAGTTAGGAAAGTCTTCCTAAACATTTAGAAAGACTTCCTAAATTTTTATTTGATTAAGTAGTAGATTAACATATGATTTCGAAAGATTTTCCGAAATTTCTATGAGTCCTTCTTAATAATTCAATAAATTTCTTAATTTCCCTATATTTAAGAAACAATTCTAGATATTTAGAAAAAATTCATACAAATTTTATAGATAATTGCTAAATTTCTTAAATTTAGGAAGGTATTCATAAATTAAAGGTTAGTCTTCCTAAATTAATATGAAAATGCTATTAATGACTACTAAACTTTCTTGTGCTATTTTTGACCAAAAAACTTAATGTGATGCTATTCTAGAGAATTTTTCTAAAAGGATCTTATTTGTTTTAAATTAATTAATAAATTCAACTATATTATAAACCTATATTTTATTATACACATTGATTCTCTTTCTTCTTTCCTCATGTTCTTTTTGTTTAGTAATAACTTTCTTACGAACGAATAATCTAAATATTTTTAAAAAAAATTCTTAGAATTTTTTAGATGCGTTTATAAACTAATCACTATTGTTTGAAAATAACACTTGATATTTTAACACTCATAGAAGAGATTTTTAAAAATTATAGTATATTTCTTTCCTTGAAATATGACTAATCTTCTAATTATCAACAAAACTTCTTAAGCCTTGGATTTACTATTTATTCATTTTTGTTCTTCCTAAATTAAAATCATAATTTTCTCATCACAATGATAATTTTTAAAAAATTATATTTCATCATATTTTTTATCTTTGTTTTACTCTATAAACTTTTTTAATACTTTTTAACATTATTTTCAACCTTTTCAATAGTTATTAATGTTTATATATTGTATGTTTGTTCTACCATTTTAATTTTGTTTCATTTTAGTAAGTTTCAAACAATATATATCAAATTCTAAATTTATTTTAAAATATGTTGTTTTCTTATTTCTAATAATATTTTTTACAACTTTGCATTTTCTATTACAAATAAACTATTCAACGTTTACCTATCATATATAGTATTATATTTTAATTTTATTTTCTTGTAATCCTTAGATAATTATCATTATTCCAATTAATTTAAAAAAAAAAAATTTACGTGTACTACCATATATGGTGATTATCTCATCAAATTAGTATTTATCTTTCATGCTAAGAAGTAAGAAGCATTGTCATTAGAAATAAATTTGCTTTTGTATCGTTAGAACTTCTTGGTCAGTAAAAGAAGCCATGCATACACCAAGATAAGGAAGCAAATAGTAGGTTCTGAAATCCAACGAAGTGGTCACAATGAATATGAATCAATTTTAAATGCATATTCACCAGTAAATGCAATGCACAGTATGCACCAGTAACTGTGGGTTTAGTTCAAATAAATTAAGCTTTGAAACTTTTAAAACGAGTTATTTTTAAAAAAAAGTATTTGTACATTAGATTTTTGAAATTATAATTTCTACAAACTCCATAATTTAAATAATATATATGGACCTATAAATTAAATAAAAATATACAAAATAATATATTATTGAGAAAATATATTACCAATAAGAGAAAAATAATGTATTTATTAATGAAATATGATATACGAAGCGAGTCGGTGTATACGAAAAAAATAATGTATTTACTAATGAGAGAGATGGATATAAAGACTTATTTACTAATTGTAAATAGTATAGTTAATTGGGGATATATGTAGCTTTTGAAAATAATATGAGAAAATGGTGAGTTAGTATTTACAATTAGGAAGATAAAGTGTTACTATTCACCTCCAATAGACTTTCTCTAATATGAGATAAACTGTTTAATGTGAAAAAACAAAAACACCACCAGCATATGATTGTTGGTGAAACCCGCTGAGAGACTGATAATCTTTCAATAATAATTTGTACATTGACTCGTCTTGTACACCGAGTCGCTTTGTATACTAAGTTGTATCGTACACCGACTTTTTTTGTACACCGATTCGTCTCATACACTAACTTTTTTTACACCGACTCGTCTACGTCTCGTACAATGTTTGTGGTGTACATGTTTATGGTGAACAAAAAGGTATACAAGATGTTTGAGTGATTGTACTTATTAGTTTGGTGTACAAGTGTGGGTATACAAATTTGTGGTGTATAGAAATATCCATTGTGTACATTATTTTATGATGTACATATAATGACTTATACGCCAATGTTTGATGGTGTACAATGAATCAGTGTAAACAATTATATGATAAACAATATGGTGATTATAAAAGTATACAAAGGCAATGAACGAGACAGTGTACAGAAATATTGTTGGGTGTAAATAAACAATGTATAGGAGACGGTATATAGAATGATGTACAAGTGTACAAAGACATTAAACAAAGGTGTCAGTATATAGAAATGGTGTACATGGAGATATTTGGTTGTACATCCATGCAAAATATGTCTCGTTAGATTCACAAAAAGATTTTAAAAAATAAAATAAAATAATTTTTAAAAATTTGATGTCTTATTTGTGAAAATGGAATTGAAAGTTAAAAAAATAATAGAGAGATAAGAATCGAAAAGAACAAAAAATGATAAATAATGGTATGATATGTAAATAAGATGAAGTTTTATGTACAAGAGATTAATTGCAATAATGATAAATAGTAAAAGTTACCCTACTTTTTAATTGTAAATAGTAACTTACCCTCTAATATAATTACTTTAAAAAAACTACAATATTCCCCAATTCACCTTTTTTTATATAAAGCACGGAAACTTTAAAAGATAAATTTTCTAATATTTCAAAATTCTGATATATTGGTAACTTTTAATATATAAATTCAATAGACAATCTTTATCTCAAATAATAAAATTATAATAATTATTATTATTTTTTCTAATTATTTTTATTTATTTATTAAAAATATAACATTAATTCAAATCAGGAAAAAATTTCATATCACATATAAAAGAAGTTAGTTTAGAAAAAAATTATATTTTTTAAATTACAAAAAAATAAATAGAGTATTTTTCAAAAAAATCTTTTAAACAAATACGCAAACGTCAAAAAATGATCATAATATATGTGTTTTTTTTTCAGATAATGTTTAAAACCCCAATGAAGATAAATCGACACCCATTAAATTACATTTCATATTTGACAATGAAACAGTATTATAAAATCGTTTTTGGGGTCATTTTCGCATAAATGGCTGGCTATTTAGGAAGACCAACTTAATTTATAAGAATATTAGATTATGTATAATATTTTATGGACCTGGTGAATTAGGTGCACGTGATTGTTATTATAAAATTAATTCGCACGATTCACGCCACTGTGAGTATATACATTTTTTTTGTCAACCCATTGTGAAATATGAATATACAATCATTCATATTACATCAGAGATATATAAAATATAACCACGCCAATTACAAAATTCGATGCGGGTGATGCGTGTCATGAGTCATGACTAATCTTTTATTTATATATTAACGCATATGGTTTATCTTTCTGCGGACAATACATGATTATCATTAATTAGTTTCCGGAATGGAAAAATCTCTCTAATTTTTCTTTTAATAGATTAAGAGCAGAATTTATCATGTCTTATAATGGACAGATCGACCTTTAACATGTGCCAACTTGTTTATAATTTTTGAATATTATAGTGACCATATCGGATGTAAAATGATTATAATTACACATACATGTATCATCATATACGTAAGACCGATTATTAACAAACTGCGTGTCACTTAGTTGGCTTATTATAAACCACATCGAAAAGGGTTTATAAAATAGTAGAGATAAGACCAATGGCAAACGTGATATTATAAATTCATAAAATGTGTAAATGGTGGGTTCTACAGCTTTATTCTAAGAAAAATTAGTATTAATTTCATTGGATACAGACAATAACGTTAACGTATGATATGTTGATACAAAACCATGATGTAAGAATATAATGTGACTAAAAAAAGAAAACAACTTTATCAAAAAAAAAAAAACAAAAATATAATAATATTCATACTTATTATGCGTAGGGCAACAACCCAACATACTTGGTTCCTACCACAAGAAACACGTTTTGGCCAGTTGTTATTTCCCCACCTTTGTCAGTTGTCACCAAAAAGTCCAAAACCAAGAAATATGTTCGAACTTTCCATAGAGAAAGTAAAAAAGAAAAGTTCAAACCACCAGACTTTTGGTAAAACAAAGACATGAATTTTACTTTTCTTTTTTATTATAAATAAAAATAGTTTTCTGTCATATAAGTGAAACAAATAAAACAGAAATCCGATTTCACTATGTGCAAACTCTATATATGTGTCCGTTTTGTCATTTGCGTTTTGATTTGTGTGTTTTATATATGGTACCAATCGGGAAAATGCCTAATTTCAGCACGAACTATTTTCATAATGTTTTTTCATACACAAACTAAGCTCTAGTGCGTTTTTCAACTTCAACTTAGTAAATTTTTAAATACATACATGAACTTTTATATGTGTGTCGAAATCAACTTTGACCGAAATAGTTTTAGTCATATATTTTGTTGAATCAGATGTCATGTAGACTTTTTTTAAAAAATTTCATTTTGAAATTTTATGCAATGCTCTAGATCTAAAAAAAAAATTGAGACTTATAGTGGAGAAACGGAAACACCTTTATCAGTTGAGTCACCTTATCTTGTTTTTATCATTTATATATATGTAATAACCGTAAGGTTCCAACCATTAAACAGTATATTCTTGAACAATTATAATCTCAGTAAATTCAAAAATTGTAATTATTCAAAAATATACTTTTTAATGGTCTGAATCCTACGGTTATTATTACTACGTAAATGATAAAAAAATATATAAGATGAATGAACTAATAATGGTGTTTCTGTTTCTCCATTATAAATATAAAAAAATTGCGATATAAAACTTCATTTTAAAAAAAAAAAATCTATGTGGCATCTGATTCAGCAAAATATATGCCACGTGCCTTATGACTCAGCAAAAATATGCAACGTGGCATATGACTCAGCAAAAATATACCACGTGATATCTGATTCAGCGGTTTGACTAAGACTGTTTTGGTCAAAGTTGATTTCAGCACATATATGAAAGTTCATGTATATTTTTTGAAAATTTACTAAGTTGAATTGAAAAACGTACTGGACTATATTTCATGTATGAAAAGGTACTATGAAAATAATTCGTGTTAAAATTGACCATTTTTCCGGTACTACCACATTGTAGTAAAAAGACGGTACAATTACAAGTTTCACAAATGTCTTCCGTTTGGCGCACAACAAACACATCAATTCAAACGCCAACAAAACAGATGGAAAAACGGCAAGGAACAATGCTCTTGTGATAGTATGTGCTCTAGCTGGAAACGGGCCAACACATAGAATATTTGGGTTGGAGAAATTGTATAAAAATATAACAAATGTGGTCATTGGATTATGAACAAATTAAAAAACACAAAACAATGTAGATGCATGGTGCCCGTGTGAACGCCGGTCACTGACGAAACAAAAACGAAAGACGATGGAGTAGAGAAGTCACACTTCTATGAGAGAAAACAATTTTTTCTATTTGACTAATTTGTATATTTATAACTTAATTATTTTGAATCAATGCTTTTTTTTTAAAAAAATTTTTGAGTCAATGCTTCTTGAATGTACCGTTTCTTAATAAAAATATAGAAAATTAAATTTTATGAAACAAGAAAAAAATGTATTTTATCAAAAAAAAAAAAAGGTAGAAAATCAATTTTTTAGAAATGGAGGGAGTATTTTGTATGAGAAATCTTGAAATTCCATATACATTTAAGCTATTTTATAAATTTTAGCTTCAAAATGTTCCAAAATTCTGGCTTGATATGATGTATTTCCTACCATCTCTGAGAATACGTTATAAATATGTTAAAATTATCATTTTTCCTTAAGAAAAAGATAATATCAAAATTATGAGTCCACGTATACATGTCTATCTCAATCCTATATTTTATTAATATAAATCCATTTCCTCCAATTTCTGTTTACATATGTGACAAATCATATTATTATTATATTGACTTTTATATTTGGTCTACATTAATTATATGTTCCCATATATAGTTAGCAAATCCGTCTCGGATATGTAGGTCCAATGCCTTTAGTATCAATCGTGAAAAAAAAGGGAACTCCACGTTTCCTTATAAAATTACCACATTTACAAGTTACAACAACCCCATTTTATATATATTGTTTTGAAAAATACAAAAACAACTTACGGATTTACATGTTCTTGAATCTTTAGCCGGAAAATACAAATGATTCAATGTTTTAGTGTAACAAAAATATATATATATAGTGGAAGAAAATAATATTTTAGACATTGGAAATTGGGACACCTCGAATGACCCTAACAACTTGGAGAGATAAATATACATTTAGAGGCTGTCAATTTTTCAATATACTAAAAAATCATAGTAAATCTAAAAATATGTTAATATGTTAATGCCTAGTAAATGTACTGTCCACCTAACATTAAAGTTTGGTGCATTGGTCAAAATTATATTCCAAAAGAAAAAAAACGGGAAACCGATAAATCAAGTTTTCCAAGAGAAAAGTACAACAGCCAAATCAGACAAAGCGTCGTCGTTTAGTCCACATAGACTTAACAAGTCGTCCTTTTGACCGGTTATAACCGGTAAACTTAAATTCTCCGTCATTTTTACCAGACCCGTTGAAACTCCGTTAAAGTGTTCCGTTTCTCCGTCATTATAAATACCAGTTTCTACACTCAATGCTTTTTTTTTTCTTTTTTTCTTCCCTCTCTGTAGTCTCCTATAAATCTCTCCGTCTTCTCTTCCTCTCATTTCACGGTGACTTCACCGGAGAAGATTATCATCTCCTCCGCCGCCTCCGACGACTTTTCAGTCTATAAACACCGGAGGTTCGATTCCTTTCTCCCTTACAAACAAACTCACTTGGATTTAGTTTGATCTGTGTTCTGTTCCGATTTCGTTTTTTAGATTTTAGATCTGGTCTTTGTAGCTTATTTGAAGTTGACTTTGTGTCTCTCATGGATCTTGATCTGTCTATGTTTCATTAGAGCAGCTTAATTTTTATGGAAGCAGAATAAATCATTTTAATTTATAGATGCAATGTGGTAATTTCTTGAATATTTATTAAAATGATTTTTCTTAATTTATTTTATGGATTTAGTATGAGTTACTTTCGCGTGTTCCAACAACATAAGAGTTTTGTTTTTATATTTTTATTTTTATTTTCCTTTTTATTTTTTTCTTTTTTGTTAAAGGATTTTATTTTTAATTGTTTTGATTAGCGGTTACAAAACTGTGTTTATAAAGTCAACTAATGTTATAACTACAATTTTTTTGTAATAATCTCGTTAATCTTTAATCTTGATTAGATCTTGATTTAATTAAAGATTGCTATGGAGAGTGGTGGATTAAGAGCTGTGAGTTCACACTGTTCTTTATCTGAAATGGATGATCTTGATCTGACTCGAGCATTAGACAAACCAAGATTGAAGATTGAGAGGAAGAGATCTTTTGATGAGAGGTCAATGAGTGAATTATCAACTGGTTATAGTAGACATGACGGTTTACACGATTCGCCCCGAGGTAGATCGGTGCTTGACACGCCTCTTTCTTCGGCTAGAAACTCCTTTGAGCCTCATCCTATGATGGCTGAGGCTTGGGAAGCTTTAAGAAGGTCAATGGTCTTCTTCCGTGGTCAACCCGTTGGTACTCTTGCAGCTGTTGATAATACTACTGATGAGGTTTTAAACTACGATCAGGTAACAATCCGCAAAACGTTTGTTTAAGTTTCATGGACTTGTATCTCAAGAATTGTTGATTGGTTTAACAATATTTTGTGGTTTGTTGTAGGTATTTGTGCGGGATTTTGTACCGAGTGCTTTGGCGTTTCTGATGAATGGAGAACCGGATATAGTGAAACATTTTTTGCTTAAGACACTTCAGCTTCAAGGTTGGGAGAAACGTGTGGATCGGTTTAAGCTAGGAGAAGGTGTGATGCCTGCGAGTTTCAAGGTGCTTCATGATCCTATCCGAGAAACGGATAACATTGTTGCGGATTTTGGTGAAAGTGCGATTGGACGAGTGGCTCCTGTAGATTCAGGGTTCTGGTGGATCATTCTTCTCCGCGCTTACACTAAATCTACTGGAGATCTGACTCTTTCAGAGACACCAGAGTGTCAAAAGGGAATGAAACTTATACTGTCTTTGTGCTTAGCTGAAGGGTTTGATACGTTTCCGACATTGCTTTGTGCTGATGGATGTTCCATGATTGATCGAAGAATGGTAATTTAGGCCGTTCTTGATTAGAACTGATTGTATTTTATTGATTTGTTTGGTTATCAAAATTGATTTGTTTTATGATTTTGGATATGAAGGGTGTTTATGGGTATCCGATCGAGATCCAAGCGTTATTCTTCATGGCTTTGAGAAGTGCCTTGTCGATGTTAAAACCTATTGGAGATGGCAGAGAGTGCATTGAGAAGATTGTTAAGCGACTTCATGCCTTGAGCTTCCATATGCGCAATTACTTCTGGCTCGATCATCAGAACCTCAATGACATATACAGGTATATATACTTATTTGCTTTAGAATGATAAAAAACTCCGAAAAGTTTACTAAAAACTCATACAACTTTTTCTTGAAAGGTTCAAGACTGAAGAATACTCGCACACTGCGGTGAACAAGTTCAATGTGATGCCTGATTCGATACCAGAGTGGGTATTTGACTTCATGCCTCTCCGGGGAGGCTACTTTGTGGGCAACGTAGGACCCGCTCATATGGATTTCAGGTGGTTTGCTCTCGGAAATTGCGTCTCCATACTCTCTTCATTGGCCACTCCAGATCAATCTATGGCAATTATGGACCTCCTTGAGCACCGGTGGGAGGAGCTTGTGGGCGAGATGCCTCTCAAGATTTGTTATCCTTGCCTCGAGGGCCACGAATGGCGCATCGTCACTGGTTGTGACCCCAAGAACACACGGTGGAGCTACCACAATGGTGGATCTTGGCCAGGTCTATTTTCTTTCCCTTGAGACTGATTGAATAAGACATTTATTTGGTTTTCCGGTTTGACTTGGTTGGTTATGAAGATTAGACCCGGATAGAAAGAATCAATTCAGTTTGTTTGGGTTTAGAAAATTTTAGTTCGGTTTAGGATTGGTTTTGGATACTTAATAAAATGCAACTAAATAATTAATTTCAGTTATAATTGTATGTTTTTAGAATAATTAAAATATTTTTTCGATAGAATTAGTTTAAAATTTGATGTTCTAGTGAATTTTAGTATTTTCGGTTTGGTTTGGTTGGTTGCACTGATTTGGGTTACGTTTTTGGTTTCGGTTTAGGTTATTCAGTATAAAAGAATAGTGTTTTATTCAGTTTTAAATAACATTCAGTTCGGTTTCAGTTTTGTTTAGATGAATTTTAGTTCTGTTCAATATTTATGTTTTTTTACCGCAATTTTTTGAAAATATTTGATTAAGAAAGTTGGATAGATTGAATAAAGAACATGACATGTAGTATAGTGTGATAAATTTGTCAAAACGTTTCAACAATCGATTAGATTCTGACCGCCTTTTTTGTTTCCGTGCTCAATGTGCAGTTCTGCTATGGCAGCTAACAGCAGCGTGCATCAAGACAGGGAGACCGCAGATAGCGAGACGTGCGATTGACCTCATAGAATCGCGTCTTCACAGAGACTGTTGGCCAGAGTATTACGACGGTAAGCTTGGAAGGTACGTTGGAAAACAAGCTAGGAAATACCAAACTTGGTCAATCGCAGGTTACTTAGTGGCTAAAATGTTGCTAGAAGATCCTTCACACATTGGTATGATCTCTCTTGAAGAAGACAAATTCATGAAACCTGTTATCAAGCGATCTTCGTCTTGGCCGCAACTCTAAAAAATTAGCTTTCGGATTTTGGTCCGGTTTCTATATTTGCCACGATATGATTTTTTGTTGTTGTTGTTGTTTGTATGATAATTGTTGTTGAATAAACTTGTTCTCGGGGACACAGACTTGATTGATTGCTTTCTTTCTTGCTTTGCAAGTAAGATGAAAAAATGGGAAAAGCTCCTTTGCTTTTTTTTTGTCTTTCATATCAACATTGCACTTTTTAATTTCGTTTGCCGCAATAGCAATTGATAATCAACATTACACGTTCTCATATGGTATATTAGTGTAAAAACCGTCTCGACACCCACATAGACTAATAATGACACTGTACCTAGACATGGTCAAAATCTAACCGTAACCGTATTTTAGACCGTAACCTGACCGTTTTCAACCGTGACCATATAAAATGGTTAAAAACCGTAACTGTTAACCGTAAAAATATATTAGTTATGGTTAACTGTAAATTATTAACCGTAACCGTAAATTAACTGTAACCGTATAAAACCGTTGGTTAACCGCATAGTTGTAATCTTAAAATTATAACCGTAACAGTTTTAAAAATAAAAATAAATAAATAAATATATAATTAATTATAATTGTAAATTTTGGTGTAACAAAATTCTTTTTATTAATTTAAGTTGGGTCAAATTAATTCTTTTTATATTATGATCCAATATAATACACGCGGATCTTTTAGTTGGGTCAAATTCTTTTTATTAATTTAAGTATATAAAGGAAAACTTTTACATTTTCGCCGACGAAACGAGAAGAAGAAGGAAACGAAGACGTACAAGAGAAGTTTCAATAATATTAGTAAAAAAAATTCATCTCCTTTATAAACCTAATTTAGGGTTTTTGTTTTTTTAATTGGTTAATAGTTGTTGGTAGCTTGAGATAATTTTGATATATTAAACCAAGGATCAAGATATGTAGGAAGGTCAAGCTGAGCAGATTTCTAAATGATGTATTTAGGTCCTTAACCACCGTATGTTCGATCCTGAGTTGGAGAATGGAGTCCTCTATGCTGTTGGAAATATTTTTGTCTGTGACGAACGTAACTTGAAGAAGCCAAGGTTCTTAGCTGGACCGGAGAGAGATTTAAAGGTATGTTCCTGTTTCCTTGGTGTAATTTACTCATATGATTGCACTATAAAGTTGGCTTTGATTTCTACATATCCGGATTTTTTGAAGTTTTAGCTGTGACTGTTGATGGTATATTACTCAAAGAGTCGGGAACAATGACTGATGGTACCAGTGGTGGAATGGAAGCAAAGTCTAATAAATGGGATGATAAGAAAATTGAAGGATGGTATGTAAGAAAATTGAAAGTTGGCTGTCATATTCTTCAAGAATTACTAATTAGTAATTTTTTTTAAACAGAAAAGCATCTCTATGATTGTAAAGATGAGGCAGTGGAAGGGCTTGATGAAACTCCGAAGATGAGGCAGTAAGTGAATTCAACAATCTCTATGAGTTTTTCTGGAAAAAAAAGAAGCCTTTTGAGCTTCTTTTTTTCCAAAATTTCTAATAGGGTTCTTCATAAACGGGTTTTTTAGGAGAAGCTTCGATCGATTTTGCAGATTTTCTGACAGAAGTAGAGCCAGAAACTGTCTCCTTACCTCTCAAATTTCCCAACTCTGGTGCTGTCTTACATGTAATCTCTCTGTCTCTGTCTCTGTCTCTTCTCCTTTTCAAACATGTATTACAATGTACGAGAAGTTAAAACAAAAACACAGTTCTGAGGAGAGATTAGCTAGGACAGTTGTGTAGATATATAAATTGTTTGGTTCTTGGTGCAGGTGACAATCCACGGTATCCATTTTGGTTGATCACTAATATTTGTGCTTCCATTTTGGTGGATCACTAATATTTGTGATTTTAGCCTTTACACCATGTAATATTGATGTTTAAACTATACAGCATGGTTCGATCCAAGCGAAACCGAGAAGCATCCAAAACCACAAGTTGTAATTGCTCCGAAGAAGAAATAGGTTTGAATCTCTCTCTCTCACTCTCTCTTTCTTGTGGACATTGTTTTTGTTTTGAAAAATAACTATACATATGCCGTTGTTCTTCTTCAGACTCTCGAGATGCTAGAGAAGAAGTAGAGCTTTCTTCAAAGAGACAGTGGCAGGGGTTGGAGAAAAGAAGCTCTTATGTGCAGTAAGTTATGATCTCATCATCTTTTTTTAATTTCTGCTATTTACTTAATCCTTTTTCTCCTTTGCAATGAATTCTTAAGGATGTCTGGTGTAAAGATCCTTAGACAGAGATTCATGGGCATGATAAGATCCGCCAGAGGAAGTTCGAATGACGATTATGACGATGAAGAGTTTTTCATGAAGAAAGATAACAAGACATCCACTAGCCAGAGGCAGATAAGTTTGTGTGTTTGCTTTACAAGAAAAGCTTTTTCAGCTTACATTTCTTCATGACAAGAAGAGTTTGTTACTTTTGTGATTTTGTTACAACGGATTTGAGGATGTATGCACAAAGGAGTTGCCTTCTACTACCCAGGATGCCATTATAGATGACGATTAAACCAATCTCATCGTAAAAGTTTATGTGTTTTTTTTTTCTTTATGATTAGTATACAACTTGCTGCTGAGATTACTAACTAATCTTCTCTTATTGACAGTAGGTTTCTTTGCACTCTTGCTAACTAATCTTTATTTTTACCATTTTTATTTGGGATGACTTCATAAAACCATCCCTACTATTCAAACCCACTCTAAATCCACCCAAACTTTTGGACTCATCACTAATCCTCAAACTTTTCCAAATCAAATTAATTCCACAAATTTAACAAAATCTGTTTAATTACGTTTGCGTTTAGAAAATTGTGTTAGAAAACAAAATTCAAAAAATTTGAAAAAAATTTCCTAAAAAAATCCGAAAACAATTTAAAAAAAATTCTGAAAAAATCTAAAATTTAAAGAAATATGAAAATAATTTCAAAAAAAAATCTGAAGATTTCAGGAAATTTTTTTTCCTGAAATCCGTCTTAGCGATTCTATCACACACTTAAGTTAGCGATGTTTAGGTATTGATTATTTGATTATTTTTGTTTCAATCCATATGGGTATACGTGTGAGCTAAACTAATTTATTCTCATTGTTTTATGGTTAGGTCAACAATATGTACATGTCTATTGCTGTCCTAAGGGCATTTTATATCAAAACTAAGCAAGAGCATGAATCCATGTTATCTAAAAGATCTAGATCATCTGGGAAAGTGCTTGAGCAGGATGTCTCTGAAACTTCCGAGAAAGAAACTCCTGTTGAAAACGGTGAGGCACAAAGTGACATCTACGGATGGAGTAATCACTAACTATTTTAAAACATTTTTTTTTATAAAATGTAAGTGTTATGTAATAAACAAATTTACAAAGTTTTGTTAATTGTTACAAATTTACAAACTGAAAGGAAAAGTTTTAAATTTAGATGATCTAAAGGAAATATTTTTTTATAAGAAAAAACAAACTATGAATTAATAAACGCACTATTTTCATTTAACTCAAGAAAATAAAAGGTTTTCTCTCCACCATTTACCGTTATGCTCTGCTTCAACCTCCTCTAGACATGTTCGTTTCGCAAAAAAGAAAAAGAAAAAAAAAACTTTACGGCAATCTTATATCTTTACCACCTATGTCCTCAAACCTTCAATGGGTTGTCAATCCTATTTTCACTGAAAATGCCCAGAAGATAAAACTGAACTGTTTTGGGATGAGAACGATGCATATAATATATCAGAGAGGATGTCTCGATCAATAGAACCCTATTGATTGGCGTGCAGAGCACAAGTAATCAAGTTATTTACTGGTCATAACTCCTAATTGCAGGTGATATCCTCGAGATACAGAGTGATAATAGGCTCGAGATACAGAGTTAAAACAGACTTTGGAGGAGTTGTTGTAAGGTATATCTACTGTTATTACTGTATCTTATTAGGGGCATTTGTAATGAGATTGGATGACACATTCTTAATTATATGTTTGTTAATACCGCAATATGTGTCTTGACTTATGATTTTGGCAGTCCAGTAGGTAGACAATGTGTTTCAAGGGAAGACTATAGTCTGATTAAAAGGAAAGGATTAGCTGTTGTTGATTGTTCTTGGGCACGTCTAACTGATAGCCCGTTTGCAAAGCTACATTGTCTTGTCTTTTACTTGGTTACTTGTGTCTTCAAGCTGTTATTGTCCAGCTATTTTTCTGTTTCCTTATATATGTTTATATGTGTCTCCAGATAATCGCTCTTAGAAGAGCAAAGAAGAGGAACATGGAAAGTTTGGTTTTACCATGTGGTGGAGAAGCTGTGAATTCCGTTGATGACTTTACCCTTGATTCCCTTGGTTAGGCTGGACTTTGTATATGAGCACGTTCTTGGAGAGAAAAGTACACATTTGTCCAACAAGTGAAGAATCCTCATTCATGTACTATCCTCATTAAAGTTTTTTTTTTTTTTTTTTT
>VBRH01000879.1:0-26103 GCA_014578085.1 Cardamine resedifolia | reverse complement strand
TTTTTTTTTTTTTTTTTGGCAACTCTCTTCATTTATTCGATGTTTTTAGAGATTTGTTACCTGTAGCAATAAATTCCATTGATGTCTAAGATACAGTATCTCTATGTATTTGAATCATCTGTGTGGTCAAAGTTTCTTACTTTCCGACAAGTTCTTTATTTGTGTATTGTTCACTTAACTTGTATATCTAATTTTTACTAACAAGCTATACGATTCTATTCTGTTTCATTCAAGCTAAAAGAGATGGATTCTTGTTGCTACTTTGGCTTGGGGACAAACACTGTCTTGTCCAAGGACAGTTTCAAGAATGTGGATAACAAATTTTTGGGTGAGAAGACCAAAGGAAGCTTATTGAAATCTTTGGCTTCAGATTCAAGTTCCAAGAAGTTCAGAAATCGAAAATTGAAGCCCGGTGTTGCTTACGCGATTGCTACTTCAAAGAACGCTAAAGAGGCTCTGGTAAGTTAAATGTTCAGACTTATCAAAGCACTTAACAACTTATCTGAGGAACTTTTCTTAGAGATAGCCTTACATTGATTGGTTTCATGTTTTTGTTGTTCAGAAAATACAGCCTTCGATGTTCGAGAGAAGAAGAGCAGATCCGAAAAATGTAGCTGCAATCATTCTAGGAGGAGGCAATGGAGCTAAACTCTTTCCTCTTACAAAGCGAGCAGCAACACCGGCTGTGAGTTATTATCAATTATTGATCCAAACGGTTTTGAGAAAGATAATGTTGTGTGAAGGGGAAGTCTTTGGTTTTTCTGAATCTTCAAATACAATTATGAAATAATATTTTCAGGTTCCTGTGGGTGGATGCTATAGGATGATCGATATCCCTATGAGTAATTGCATTAACAGTTGCATAAACAAGATTTTCGTGCTGACTCAGTTTAACTCGGCTTCCCTCAATCGCCATTTGGCTCGTACTTACTTTGGGAATGGCATAAACTTTGGAGATGGTTTTGTTGAGGTATATATGTTACAATATGGTTTCTATCAAAAACTTTTCAGTTCCTTTTTCTTGTTTCGATGAGAAAAAAAAAACAAAGGTAAAAGTCTAACTGAAACAGGTTCTAGCTGCTACACAAACTCCTGGTGAAGCCGGGAAAAAGTGGTTTCAGGGAACAGCAGATGCTGTGAGAAAGTTTCTGTGGGTGTTTGAGGTATGAAGAACTTATGATCATTTTACCGGTTTTATCAGACATTAAATATTGTTCCGTTGTGATTCTTTGAAATGGTCTGAATCTGTTGATATCTTATATCATAGGATGCTAAGAACAGGAACATTGAGAATATTATTATCTTGTCTGGAGATCATCTCTATAGAATGAATTATATGGACTTTGTTCAGGTAAATAAACACATTCCTCATAGTACAGTTTCAAACGATCTTTCTTACTAACTCTAAACACTATGCATTGGACAGTACCATGTCGATAACAACGCAGATATTACTCTTTCCTGCGCACCAGTAGGTGAGAGGTTAGTTTCTTTAGCACTACGTTGTGCCTTTTTTTCTGATTTTTGTTTTAAGTGTTTATCCTTTTTGAGTTGATTCTTAAAACCGCTTTTCTGAATTTTCAGCCGTGCATCAGATTATGGACTAGTGAATATTGATCGAAGCGGGCGTGTAGTCCATTTCTCTGAGAAACCAACTGGCATTGATCTGAAATCAATGGTACAGTTTTATCTCCCATATCTCAAATAGTTTCAAACTATCGGAAAATGAATATTTTGCAACTATTGAATGCAGCAAACCGATACTACTATGCTTGGACTGTCTCATCAAGAAGCAGCAAAATCTCCCTACATTGCATCAATGGGAGTTTATTGTTTCAAAACCGAAGCTTTGCTGAAGCTTCTGACATGGCGGTATCCGAGTTCCAATGACTTTGGATCTGAAATTATTCCTGCAGCTATAAGAGATCACAATGTTCAAGTAAAACAAAAGCTCTTTCTTTTCAAAAATTTCATGAGTTTGGTCACAAAAGATTTAATCAAACTGTCTTCTTCAGGGATACATCTTTAGAGACTATTGGGAAGATATAGGGACTATAAAGAGCTTCTATGAAGCCAATCTGGCTCTTGTCAAGGAGGTTAGTTTGATTAATACTCAAAAGTGTTTCTAACTTTTGAACTTATCTCCTAACTTTTGTTCTTTCGATGTTGTTTTACGCAGCATCCCAAGTTTGAATTTTACGATCAGAATACTCCTTTCTACACTTCTCCTCGGTTTCTACCACCCACCAAAGCCGAGAAATGCCGCGTAAACATCTTTCTCTTTATGCGAAAATCCTCTGCTCTAGCATGTGATACTTGCTTGAGTCTTGATTCACTAATTGGTATGATCCTCTTGATTGTTATGCAGATTGTAGATTCGATAATCTCACACGGATGTTTCTTGGGAGAATGCACCATCCAGCGTTCCATCATTGGTGAAAGATCACGTCTTGAATATGGTGTAGAGCTTCAGGTGTGTATCCTCAATTGAAAAAGGACTGAGCTTTAAGGACATTCTTGGGCTCAAAGCTGAGTCTTGTTTTCTTTTACCTTTGCAGGATACTCTAATGTTAGGAGCTGATAATTACCAAACCGAATCTGAGATCGCGTCTCTGCTTGCGGAAGGAAATGTTCCAATTGGCATTGGCCGAGATACAAAAATCAGGTAACAAACCGAAATCTCGATATTCTTCTCTGAATTGATTCTTAAACTCTGATGTTATCTTTGATTACATTGAAGGAAATGCATCATTGACAAGAATGCAAAGATTGGGAAAAATGTGATGATCTTAAACAAAGATGTATGCTTTCACCTCCATTCTTGATTCTCTTTTCGCGTTTTCGAGTGTTTTAGATTGAGTGAAGATCAAGACTTTTGAGAGATTCAAGCTTCTTAACGTTAATAAGAGCTATTATGGTTTCAGGATGTTCAAGAAGCTGATAGGCCAGAGGAAGGATTCTACATTCGATCTGGGATCACTGTAATCGTCGAAAAGGCCACCATTAAAGACGGGACTGTCATATGAACGAAACAATCTCAAGACGGCTCTGTTATGAACATTCCGACCAACAAATTAGCCAGAAGTTTGACCGGAGATGAGAGTGAAAGACAGTTGTCATTTTATCTGTAAATTAGAGAGTTTGAAGAGATATAATCATATAACTTGGAAGCACAAGCAAGTTTAAGGTTTACTTACAATAAGAGTGATCGGCCGATCATTCTCTTTATATATGAGAAATAATTAAGGCCATGTATTTTTTTTTCTTTTATTTGGGAATTTCTTAATTAAAGGTTTAAATTGACTTTCACAGAGGGGTTAAATCGAATTTAGTGACTTCATTCGGTGGGTTTGCGTAAATAGTAAGGGGTTAAATTGATATTGACAAAAGGTTGGGGTCAAATAAAATGGAATAGCTTTTATCTGTGCACTCTTTAGTAAATATAGTAAAATCCCAACAAGGAAAGAAAAAAAAATAAAAACAAAAATAAGGAAAATAAAAAACGCCGATCAAATCCTTCTTCATCTTCAGTAAATCTCTCCCGTATCTTAGGAGGATCTTTTTGAATTGTAACTAACATCTCCTAATCTTAAAAGAAAAAAAGAAAAGAAAATAAAGCATCTCCTGATAAAGAGAAATACAAAGATTTTTCAGTTGTCCGCTCCGTTTGGGTCAGAAGAGCCATCATCATTAGTCACCTTCCATTACAATCTTGAATTGTAGGAAAGAAACCTGTTGTGTAGTGTAGGTAAAGGTGCAGAGATCTTAAAAGTAATAATTTGATATTCTATAATGAAAGAAACAATTGTTAATTAGTAGTTGATCTTAATAATTAAGTTGTAACACCGATCGACTGTTTTGTATATTTTATCCTCTAGCTAGCTATCTAGGTTTCAAAATCGTCTTTTGAACAAGTATCAAATGAGGCGTGGAGGATTCCCAAAGATTATATAGTACCCAGGACGAAAACTCATGCAACTTTAAGGTGGATTCCACGTCATCACCTGTGGTCTTGGGATATACCTTGTGAATCTAAAGGTGGGATTCGATACTCCTCGTATTGTTAATAAAACTGGTCCTGATATGCTCAAGCTGGTCCTGATATGCTCAAGCCTTATGTTCACCTACTCCCTGAGTTTGAGTTATGGTAATTATTAATTCCATCTTTTCTTAACTTTTTGTATATGTTCTTCTTATTTGCTAATTAATTCTGAGTATCATTTCTTTTTCTTAGGTACTCCGCGACAATGGCTGTTTGCATTACCTTTCTCATGACCTTCTTCCAATTCTTGGACGCAGTGTATTATTATTCCTCAAGATGACGCCAGTAAGAAGATGATGACATCACACACTATCTTGGTCCAAACAATGCAAAGATTGGGAAAAATTTGATCATCTTAAACAGATATGTATGCTTGCAAAAGTATTTATTAGTTGTATTTCGATTCGCGTAAATATTAAGGGGTTAAATTGATATTGACAAACGTTTTGGGTCAAATAAAATCGAATTGCTTTTTATCTGTTGCACTCTTTCGTAAATAAATATATTTAAAACCCAACAAGGAAACAATTAAAAAAAAAAAAAAAAAAAAGGAAAATAATAACGCCGATCAGATCAAATCCATCTTCTTCTTCATTTGGTGTTGCGTCTTTCGTCAGATCTGCTCGTTCTTCGCTCCCTTTGGGTCAGCACAGCCGTCATTTCTCACCTTCCGTAAGTGTTTTGATCTTCTGCTTTCGCGGAAGCTTTGAATTAATGATCTCAGATATTTTCCTTGTTTAGATCGATTCTCGAGTTCCCTGACTTTTTGCTTGTTGGAATCGTTTTCACCGATCTGAAGTTGAGCGTTTTTTTCTCTTGTGGGAGTTTTGGTAATCATTTCTGAGGTGAAACTTTCGATTATGGCTGTTACTATGGTTTTGATTCTCTCCTGAGATCGATTAATAGATTTTTCTAGATGTAGCTTTGATACCTTGTAGGTAAGATGTAGAGATATTAAAGCTTATGTGATTGCATTGCGCTTTGCTTCTATGAGGAAATAAAGAATAGCATCCAACTATTTTGTTCATCTTCTAGGTTTCGAATATCACATTAATTAGATGGATGGGAGCGGAGGTGATAGTGGTTCAGTGGCCACGCCTGTTCAACAACGAGCACATGAGGCATGGAGGATTTACCAACATTATCTTGACAAGACTACACCTCATGCTACTTACAGGTGGATCGGAACTCTTGTTGTCGCTCTTATCTACTGTCTCAGGGTTTACTACATTCAGGGTTTCTACATCATTGCCTATGGTCTTGGAATCTACCTTCTGAATCTTCTTATTGGGTTCTTGTCCCCTCTTATTGATCCTGAGGCCACTGGGGTCTCTGATGGCCCTAGCCTTCCTACTAGAGGTTCTGATGAGTTCAAGCCTTTTATTCGTCGTCTCCCTGAGTTCAAATTCTGGTAATGCCTTGTCGAATCATCTTAAATGCACTTATATGGAGTCATGATTGATAGTGATTTTAAATTCTTGTAACGTTCAGGATATTCCATATGAGCCAGTTTTCTTTAACTGAGATGCAAATTGCCTACAATATCAGTGATGAATGCATGTCTCCACGCACATTACATTCTTTACCCATTTTAGTATTTTCTCTTATTAGAGGCTTTTGGTAGATATAGAATCACTATAATGTGAGCAGTAAAGCTTTTTTGTCTCGATACTTGTTGCATTCTATACAGTTACAGCATCAAATTCTCAGTGGTGGTTTACTATAGAAAGATTCAATAAAAGATGCGATTGTGTTTTGGCTCATGAAGGTGTTAGCTACTTACTTTTGTGATCTCAGGTACTCCATGACGAAGGCTTTCTGCATTGCCTTTGTCATGACATTCTTCTCGGTATTTGACGTTCCTGTGTTCTGGCCAATTCTGCTTTGCTATTGGATCGTTCTTTTCGTTCTCACCATGAGACGCCAGATCGCCCACATGATCAAGTACAAGTACATCCCTTTCAGCTTCGGCAAACAGGTAACAACTTATAATAGATTGCTGTTTTGATTTGCAAGTTTATCTTGGAAAAAGATTGAAACTTGTTAAATCCTCCATTTGTTTACTCATGCATGTTAAATTTTGCAATTGAAATTCTTATATCTACTTCAAATTCATATTGGTTCGATAGAGTGATAGATACAGGATTAATACCAGTAAATAGATTTTGAGATAAATTAGGCTAATTCCAAAAAGTCTTTGTTTTGTTGGTAATATTTTGCAATTGACACGACCAATGTTGGTATGTGTGGCAGAAATATGGTGGACGGAGCAGCAGCGGCTCACGTGCGGATTGATCTCTGACCATTAGCCACTTTTTTTTTGTCTTTGCAAGAAGGAAAAAGAAAATTGTTAAGATCATTTTGGACTATTTTTACATTGACATAAACTATGTAGCTAGCTACTAGGAAGAACTAGAGAGGAGGGAAATTAAATTTGTTGTTACTCGGACGAAAATTTGTTCGTGTTAGTTTATCTATGAGTTGCAAACGATCGCAATCGTATATCTTCAGACTTCAGTAAATATGATTTGTCTTGTTGCTTCACTTTTATTAAATTTTTATTTACTAATTTGCCCCAAAATGGACTACTCCCATACCAGCCGCTTCTAAATCCGTATATTGGACTAAACTCGCGTGATTATGTGCATTCGTCGGATGTTGTATAATCATATCGACAGTATCATCGTTATACCAACATGTACTCCAAAATTGTGAACTGAGGATGTCTATAATAATTGCCACAGAAAATATACAAAGGGATGATATCTATAACTATTAAACCGGTGCCAAAGCCGTACAATCAAAATCGGTCCATCATAAAACCACCACTTCGGTTTGATTAACCCGAGAAACAGACAGGTTAATAGCTAATAATTATTAAAAACAAAAAATTGAAAATTGAAAAGAGTCGTGTGTAGTCAAGCACTATAAAGCTTTAGACGTACTGGTTGAGGATTTCATCAACAGTAGAGTATTTGACATCAGGGTAAAGCTCCGAAGCTTCTACTCCAAAAGAAGGCTCGATTTCAAAGCTTGTGTGTCCTCCTTTCACGAAAACGCAATGACAAAGTGATAGCATCACGCTGAGTGGAGGTGAAGCTTCTGCAAAATAAAAACACTAAACCCATCAATGGACATACATAGCTAAACAAAAATGGAAGAAGAAGGGTTTGGGATAAAAACCTATGATCTGGTTGAGGATTTGTTCTTCAGGAACGTAGATTCTTTCGAGTGTTCTTCCAATCTTGTTCTCCCAAAGCGAGACAAGATCGTTGAATGAGTAAGTGTTCATCGGTGGCCTCACATATAAGATCTTGTTTAAGGTTCTTGGATCATCTACGGCGTTGATTGTGTAAGTCCCGATGTCTTCTTCCTTGTTGAACACAGCTGCAAAATATCACCAAAATTTCAAAACAAAAGAAGAGAGTAAGTAGACAAGAAACATAATTAACTAGTGTTGTCTTATTACCTTTGGGGTTGCCATCACCTAAAACGATGACCTTATCCCGTGGAGCAGAAGTAGCACCGGGCTGTGCTAAAGTTGGGAGGAAGTAGCCAGCGAAGAAGTTGCATGAGACAAAAGTGTATGGGATTCCTTCAGCCTCAATTGTTCTGCGGATTTGGGCCTTTGTAGCATAGGCTGATTTGGCGGGTTCGACAATGTGAACACGGTCTACGTCATTTCCAAACTCTGAGGGAAAGAATCTCTGTTGTTAAGACAGATGTGAAGATAGTGCATCAGTTAGAGTCACTTCATTTCTATATATATATATATAAGCAAACATGGAAACCCATATAATGATGAGAGTCAAGTTCATTGATCTAAAGAGAGAGTATCACAGAAGAGACCAAAACCAAAGTCGATGTGTAATGAAAATCAAAGCCAATACGAAGAAAGATTATTATTATTATTATTATAATAATACCTTAACATTACCAGCTTCTTTAATGGCAGAGATGATCTTGTACTGCTGTCCCAAGAGCGAGTGTCCAACAGTAGATATCACCACATCCGCTTGCTTAATGGAATTGACGAGACTCGTATGATCGTCAAGATCTCCCTATCCAGTTTTGGTAAATTCATCAATTAAACCATCAATTAATATCAAAGGAAGAGAAGAGAGATACGAACGAGGAGAAACTGAACGCCGAGACTCTTGAAATGATCGATAGTGTTGGATCGTGTAGGGCTAGTGAGCGTCGAATTTCTAACGAGAACAAGGGTTGGGTGACCAGATCTCGCGCTCGCTTCCACTATATATTTCCCGATGTAACCTGTTCCTCCGATGAACAAGATTTTGCTCTTATTCGCCATTTGATTTCAAAGCTTTTTGGTGGAGCGTAACAACTGAATGATATGCAGAGAAGTGTGATCCCAATTTTGCGCAATTTTAACCCGTTGCTTCCTTTTTTCAAAGACGCTTACAAAAATGACAATACTGCCCCGTGAAGTCAACCCTTGAGAGCTACTTTTTTAGTCAAAAGTTGCATTCGACTGGTTGGTGAATTTGGCGGCTTTTTACGATGCAACTTTCTTATCCGGCGACCGACAATATTTAATTTCCAGTACATGGCCCACAAGTCAAGAGTAAGGGCTCAAATCGAAATTTAAGGACCAAATTCCAAGCAAAAACATGTTGTATGGGGTGATCAAAACTTGGCCAAATAATTGTAATAACGTTTACTATTAGGCCGGCCCGGCCCATTTTAGTGTTGTATAAAACGCAGCGTTTTCTGCCACTTATTCTCCAAGGATGTATAGAATAGCTTTGTTTTCGCTGTAGCTGACTAGAACCGACTCAGTTGATTACCAAGTAGAACCCCGACTATATATATATATTCCTTCGTCGAAGAAGAAGAATAAGGAATAAGTGACATATCTTGGAGGTAAAATTAATGATGAAGCTCTTCTTGTTCTTCGATTTCTTTCCTTTTTCGTAGTTAGGTGATGATGATGTTTAGGAATTGATGGAATCATCTCTAGGATTTCGTTTTTGTTTAGGGTTCTTCGTTCATGTTTGGAATTTGATTGAATACTTGGTGGGATAATTGTAGTGCTGAGAGCGTTGTAAGAATGTTGGGATAATGGCTTTGAGAACGTTATATGAATTGGGGAGATTTGATTTATCCAAAGATGATGTGAAAATCTCTTTTATAACCTTGTTTTAAAGTAATGAATGTTCTTAGTTGCTCTGTGTTTACTTGGATTGAATTATGTTTAATCACTCTTTTGAAAGATGTTTTATATTATTATTTGCAGGCACAAATGGAGACCCAGAAAAACCAAACCGAGATCCCTCCGAAACCAGCCATGGCTTCATGTAGGAAGAAGGTAAAGGATGATGCCACTTTCTTTGAGGACGTTAAAGATCACATCGATGAGTTCATACATGCCTCAATGGATGAACACAAGACTTGTTTCCAAAAGACCATCAACAAGGTTCTTTCTCTACTCTCTTAGTCCTTACTGGTATATATATAAAACCATGTGAAAAAGCATATTACAACACTCTGGATTTCCCGCTTTTTTGCAGCTTAATTTGGTGATCATCTGTCTCCTAACTAAAGCTTTATGTGGGGTTGATTTCAGATGTTTGGATTATCAAAGGCTGTCGCAGAGAAGCAAGCCGAGGAGGCCAAAGGAGTCGAGAGTCAATTGCCTCTTCAGACAACAGTCTCGGAGTAGAGAGTTTGGTTCATTTCAGCTGAGGTTTCAAGACACCACTATGTCGTTTCTCATGGTAGTTCACATCAAAGTTTCTTTGTAAATCGACTTTATCATGGTCTGCTACATTCTTGCATTTCAATTTACAATTTAATGCCAGAAAAAGAGTACTTTTACTGCCGTTGTCTTTGTATTGATTGCCCTAACTTTTCAAAATACAACTAGTTGAAACGAATATTCTAATTGATCATATTACCATGATAAGAATCTACAACAGCTTAGTATGTGGGGTGAGTGGTACAACTATGAAAGTACCAAACGTTGGTAATGTATATTTTCCGACTTAAACCAGATAATATATATTCATACAACAGACTTGCTTACATACAACCAAGAAACAAGGGAAAGAAATAGCAAAAGCACTCAGCATTTAGCCCAAAGATCCAAAAGATATCTATATTTGGTTCTGGTTACCAACATCCTGTAGAGCCCAGTAGGCTGTATCATCTTTTGATCAGACCAAGCTGCTCCAACACTTTTAGAGGTTTCTCAAGCTTGAGCTGCAACATACAAGAATATGATTTTATGAATGCCCATGTCACAATATACCTTCTAAGCTAGCAAACTCATTTAAGTAAAGATATTGGTATAAAATATCTGAATGCTATTGTTACTACTGGATATATAGCATAAAAAGTATCAATCAAATCCTTAAAATAGGAGCCAAAAGCAATTCATGTACTCATCACAGAGCCAAGGGCATTGGAGTCGGAAGCATACCTTTACAACCCCTCTCATGAGGTCATCAAACTCTTACAGCTAGACATCGTACCATGGTGGAGGGATCTTTCAAAGTAATCACAAGATTAGACCACAGTACCGTCCCCCAAGTATTATCTCCTCGCCTTTCCAGTTCGATCTCTGTACACCAAATTTCGGTAGAACACTTAGAAAAACCCTTGTCACGGTTAAAAAAAATTGCAAGTTTTCCACCATGGTTGGCCATTCTACAACCATTACGATCCTGAGGAACATCTACTACACCCTTCAAGCCACTCCAATCCCTCGAAATTGGATCAAAGACCCATATTTTATGCTTGCTACCAAAAGTGTACAATCTGTCATCAATAACGCAAGAACACACACTCCATTGAGTGTCCAACAATATGTCACTCTCCAATCTACCTTCTTTAGGATCATAGACAAAGCTATTCTTCCGATCCATTATGTAAATCTTATCATTCATCACAAAACTTCTGATCGTTTTCTCATGCACCTCCACATTATTAATACCCAACACAGACTCCCAAGTTTGAGTCCTGAGATCAAAAGCCTCAACCCAATTCAAAGACAGAGGGTCACAACCTCCGATTACATACAATTTTCCGTCGACGAATCCCACAGCCGCGCAGCCACGTGCCTGCTTCATGCTAGGGAGATAGCGACACGTGTAAGATGGACATTCAATGACAAACCCAGTGGAGACCAATTCGTCGTCGATGCATCCACCAAGGACGTAAATCTCAGAATCTAAAGCGATAATAGACATTCCCCAGCAAGGAATCGGAGGAAATGACGGAATCGGAACCAATCTATAGTTAGATCCAGACTCATTTCCGAAGGGTTTGAGATTGAGAGAGTACCATCGAGGGGTTTCTGTAGCGTCAGATCTAAGTACAACATAAAGGACGTTTTCAGTGTGGCAATTGACTGACCGATCGATGTATATCTCCGGCGAAGCGATGAGACGCCAGAAGGTTTTGGAGACGAGTGAAGTCGTCGGGTAGTAACATCTCGGCACGCGTGCTAAGCAGTTCACAGTGATTTCATCAGGAAGTTTTAATAGAGACGATGACGAAGAAGAAGAAGACGGCTCCTGATCAAGAAGTTTCTTCGGCGGCGGTTTTTCGGCGATCGAGCCAACGGAACTCGCGGCGGAATGAGGCATTATAACCGTCGCTTTGAAATGTCAACTCGCGAAGCAAAAATTGAATTATTTACCCCGTATATATTATTATATTTAATCATCCTAATGGGCTTAGGCCCATATCTCTCCAAAGGCCTTACTGTGCTATTTTATAAGGTATATTAAGCACGTGATGATAACTATTGCATGTCCATCAGATTTCCCGCCATGAAACAAGTACGGAATGTTTTCGTATTAAAATCCCCCCCAATTCATAAACCCCAACTAAGTGATTGTTGGGACATTTTAGAAGGCATTGTTTTCGTCGTACATAGCCGAGATTCACTTCAGTATTGTTCTTCTCGCAAATAGTTATTAAAACTACGACAATGATATATTATGACGTTGGATTTTTCATTACAGAGAACCTTTAATTAGTACAACTTGGATTCGAGGGATTTGGATTCCTCGATTGTAGCGTTAAGCTTTTGTGGAAAATAGGAATATATATAAACAATAACTGGCCATTGAAACCATGGTTAAGAGGAAAATCTATCTGTGTATCCTCTCTTATTATTTTTCTTGGTTTTTGATTTACTGCAGTCTCATGTTTCTCATCCTGTATTGAAAAAAGAAGATTTAGAGCCATCGTTTATATAATCTTGTGAAAGCTTTGTGCTGAAACTCTCTATTAACTATCTTTAAAAATTATTCTTGAATGAAAAAGAGTAGATTATCAAACTGGTAGCTTTCTTTGTCATGTTTTGTTTTCCTTAAATAGCAGATTATTTAGGACAAGACATATATATACCTCTTTTCCTCCTGAGTAAGCCTGCCATTGGTGCAGCCTCCAGTAGTCTTGTAGTTGGGGAATGGAACATGACCGTTCTCTATGCTGTTGATATCTTGCACAAGGAGTTCATAGTGTCTTTTTACCTCTTCTGTTGTTTTTCCTCCAACAACTTTGGCGACATTGTACCAACGGTTAGGAGTATCCTGGTCATAGGTTGCTAGAGCCTCCTCAAAGGCTTTGTTTTGCTTAGCGGTCCACGAGCCAGAGCTGTGAGAAGACATTGATGCCATGATATATAATTATTAAGGATATATATATATGAGAAGATTACAAGTCAAGAGGGATGATATGTGCATTGATGTTGCAGAAGGCTTCCTCTTTATAAAGAAAGAGATATAATAAGGTGAGTTTAGGTAGTGCCAGTTGTTGCAAATATCTTGCTGAAACGAAGAGAATTTTAAGTCCTTGTCTCCATTAGGAATCGCATAATGAGCCAAAAAAATTTAATACTATCAGCTAGTATAATATTTTGGAGATCCAATCAAAATTCATCACTATATTTATTTTCCTTTTTTTTTTTTGATAAAGGGCTAAGTTCTTTTCCTTCCACATTTTTCATATGATGCTTGGCATAACCTTTACCTATATGTATTTTTACTGTTGTGATTACTTTAATGTCTTCTTGATTTGAGTAAGAAAAGAGTTACGTCAGAGCAGGTTCGCACATTCAATTTTAGATTAAGCTTAGAAATAAATTATCTGACTATCTTCATCTACTTTGTGGAAAACTTTGGCCTAACGTTAAGGAGAAATTCTCTATTAAGTCTGGTATACATTGACTAGAACAGTAAAAATTTGGATCAGATTGAATATCAAGATTTCTGATATCTACTCCCAATATTTTTAAAAAATTTGTATCCACAAAACAATAGATGGAACTTTTTCATGTGTTATTCTCTTGAATGAAATTCCTTGCAGGAAAGTTGAGGATCAAACTTTTATTGGTGATTGGACCTCAGCGATACTCTGTCTTGAACACCATATCAAGTTACAGTAGAGAAACGTGTCCGTACAATGATGTAGAAAAGGTCAACGATCTCTTTGAAGTTTGGCAACCATGATTTTCTTGGTCATCGATTTTGTATTTTGGTCTTCAATTAGTTAAACGGTTTTTTCTTGGTGGATATTGAAATTTCTGTTCTTCGCGGTGTCAAAGAAAAACAACGATAAATATATTCATGTTTATGTTTTACAACCTAACATGGTATAATGCCTGCACGTACGTAGATTATTTATCATGCCTACATTTTAGTCTCTTTTCTTGATATATACCAACTTATGCCACTATAAGATATTTGCATTTGTGGTACAAATTTTAATTACCACAAGGTTTAAGGATATATTCCTAGCTAGATATTGCTGATCTGAGATCTCAAGAGACTGCCATGGTTTTGGGATAGGGGATAAACTACTTTTTTGGGATAAACTACTTTAGAAGAAAAAAAGTGCAAACCAGACAAAAGAATCGTAATCATGAGGCTGGTGGCTCAAAATATTCCAAGAGATATAGCTGCTAGTTGCTATAGGATTCTGCAAGTAGGCATTCACAAAATATATATATTCTCATCATCGGCTTCCTTCTTACCTTGGTGTAAAATACACATCCCCAGTACATTTAGTTATCAGCTTTTTGGGTAATCTCTTGAGCTGTAAATGAGAATTCTCAGATGTTAAGGTAGAAAAACAATGTTCGAAATGATTGTTTTTTAAACAATATGGATACTCTGCATCTTACTTGGTGAGGTGAAGAGTAAGATTTGGTGGATTTTATTCCATATGCTTCAAGTTGCAATTCTTATGATGAAGGTACCGGCCATTTATAAAACACGTTGCCTTGGTGCTTGTCATGATTGGTGTAAATTGTCACAGTAGCTTTCATAAAGGAAAAGGGTTAAGTATTACATTCCTCACCTAGTGGTTGCTCCTTTTGCAACTTGGCAAACTAAATAAATCCTCATGTAATCTTTGGTTCCCTTGTATATTTTAGTTGTTGTTTATCTATGGTTACTAGCCTAGTGACGCTTATCCTTTCACATTCAAATTTGAATATTTTAACACATTTTAAGGAAATGTAGAGTCAAAGAAACTGAAATCTTTGTAAACTAAGGATTCTTTGTAAACTAACACTAAGTAGTCTAAGTTTAAATTTTCTACCAAACGCTTGACTGTTGATGTCACTTGGAGAGTGAGTAACCACAGCATTGTTCGACAAACCTCTACACGTTTTTCAAGAGACAAAAGTGCACATATTAAAAGCATGTCTACATTTTCAATTCGGAGCTTTGAATTTGTTACAGTAAAGATATAATTATAGAACAAAAACTTGATGTGATTTTTGTTGTTGTTTTATGACCATTTTATGGATTGGGCTTTTAAGGAGAAAATCTTGGGTTTGGGAAAATCTCGTTCCTTCAAATTTTGGAATGAGCTCGTTGGGGTCTCAAAATTCTCTTTGAAAAAAATTAAATATAAAAAGAAAATTCTTTAGGAAAGTAATATTAAATAAATACCTACATCAAATTACGGAGCTGCCAACGTGAAGCAATTATTGAAAATGTCGAAAAAGCATATTCAAACATTAATAAAGATCCTACCTTTCACGGTAAAAAGATGCCGACAAAAAGAAAAGTAACGGAAAGAGAATATTCGCGGTATATTTTTGTCTTCTTAGACTTTTCATATCAATCAAAGAGAAATAAAAAAATCTGGAGAAAATATTTATCAACGCCGCCGAAAGAAAAACAATTCACGATATAGTTATGTTAATGCAAGAAAAATATTTTGTCTCGGCGCATTATTAACGTGGGCCTCAATGTAATAAAATCGTGCAGATAACGTTTTCGATTCAATGTATAAAGAGTGGGCAGGTTTACTATGTTGTTATGTCATTTTAAATTTAATTAAAATTAAGACAAAATTAAGATTTAATATTAACATTCAAAATAATAATTTTTTTTGAATATATCAATGATAATTGGTCCGACAACGGCTGTACGATCTAATTGATAAGTCAACGAGTAAATTGTTTGGGACGTTAATAAAATTATGGTCAAGGAAATATTATAATTTAGTGAACAACAAGCGAATTAACATTTCGTTCCCGACAGAAGACTTTCAACGATCTGTTTCATCAAAAAAGTAAACCAAACAAACCAAAACCAAACCAGAAACAGGAGTGACAAAGAACCAAATCTAAACCAAAAACAGAGCAGCACAAAATCACGCTATCTTCGATTACCAGGCACCACCACCGCTGCCTCCATAACCTCCGTCACCACCTCCGTAACCACCTCCATCACGACGACCACCTCCACCGTATCCTCGGCCACTACCGCCTCCACCAGATCCGTAACCACCACCACCACCACCACGTCTTTCGTATCCACCACCGCCTCCTCCATATCCACCACCACCGCCGCCGCGGTAACCACCACCGCCTCCTCCATATCCACCACCACGGCTTCCTCCACCGCCGCTTCCTCTTGACTGAGCTTCGTTAACGGTAATTGTACGGCCATCAAGCTCTTTTCCGTTCATATCTTCAATAGCATCTCTCATGGATTTCTCATCCTTGAAGGTCACGAATCCGAACCCCCTTGATCTTCCAGTTTCGCGATCGTTAATGATCTGTCAAAACCAAATATAACAAATAACAAATCAGTAAAAACAATCGTCAAAGGTTTAGAAAAAGCGATGAAATAACAAAATCGATCGATCTCCAAGCTTATAAAAGCAGGAAGATTAACGTACCGATGAGAAAAATTAAGTAACAGTAACAAAGAACGAGAGAACATAGTAACAGTAATCGAATCAAGTAACAGAGAAACACAGATCGGAATCAGATCCGTCGAGGATCAGAATCATCGGAATCGGCTCGATTGAATCCGGGATCCGGGAGTCCGATCTCTCGTGTAACGGACCTTAGAATCGGTAACTTCGCCGTATTGTGAGAACGCCCTTTCTAGATCCTGATCGGCGGTGGCCCAAGCTAGACCGCCGACAAAGCACCGGTACTCAGCTTCTGCAGACATTTATCCGAGAAAAAAAAAGTGAATTAAGGGTTTCGAAATATGAAAAAGAGACTTGTGATTTGAGATGACAAGACGCGCAGCCTTAATTTATAGAAAAGCTGACGTAATAACTAGGGTTAAGATATTTTCTAGGGCTTGCTGAAAGATTGGTGTGTTTCAACTTTAATGGAATGGAATTTAACTCTGATTAAGATGTGTAGTTAAATGGGTTAGTGGATAGGCCCACATCATGTGAGCATTTTGGAAAACTAAGATTTTTTTCTCCTCGTTTCGAGCATAAAATATCTTTATTCCTGAAATGACGCTTTTATCCCCCTTCTTGTCTTTATGTGATAATAACTGGGCCTGACTTTTCGTACAATGTTATTATTGGGCCTATTTTTCTTTTTTGTCGTGTATTGGGCCTATGTATTTCTGCCCGAATATGCAAATGACACAACATGTGTAGTGTTGGGTATGTGTGTTACTCTTAGTTTCAACAAGTAGGGAGCTCCAATTTTTTATAGAACTTTTTTTAATCTCTTTTTAATAAATGAATAAAATTTAAAACACTATTTGAAAGGAAAAGTGTTATCTTTATTCTACTAGAAATCAAGTAAGCTCAATTGCATGTAAATGGTGTTGATACAATTTGACTATACATCTATCTACGGATGCTTTTATTGTTTAAAACCATCTTGTACAATAAAATGAAATCGTGTGCAATAAACTATAGCAATAATGTGCAATAGATTTTGTTTTGACATTAATTATGACAATAATGTGCAATAGATTATTTCCCGTGATTTGCGTTGTTGCGTTTCTAGTGTTTAGTTAAGTAGCCATTGGTTAAAAATATTGGTTTGGACCATTTTCCCTTTTAGTTTTGATTTGAGTTTTGATTTTCCAGATGTTACAAAAGTTGAACTTTTACAGAGCTTAGACTTCACATCAAATTTGCTTTTGTTTTTTTTTAAGACCAGAACAGTCACTCCTAGTAGCAGGCTACCACTAATTTAACAGTAAATGTGATGTGCCTAATGATTATACAGTCGAAGCGTTATCGACCACTAGAAAACAAATGAATGCTGAAACGTTCATTATTAAAGTCATTAAAACCAGCCAATATGTAAAAACAGAACGGTCCTTTTTCTCCTCTTCCAGAAGTATATAAACTCGACTCTGGTAGCCAGTTGATACTTTAATTCATACACACGGCAATGTCTTTTCCCGTGGAAAGTTCCGATGATTCGTCGTTATCTTCGGATCTTCCACTACCAAACGAAATCTCTATGAACTGTTTTGCCTTTGTTCCAAGACGTTACTATCCATCACTATCTCTTGTCTCCAAAAGCTTCGGTGGTTTCATCACTTCCCCTGAGCTTTACCTCGTACGCTCACTTTTTAACACCACTGAGAATGTTCTTTACGTTGCCTTGAGACTCTGTCTTGAACAAACCCCTTGTTGGTACTCTCTCAATCCAAAACCTTTCAAAAACGAATCTGTTTTGGTTCCTATTCCTTCTTTCCCTTCTCTTCCTTATTGGGGATCTTCTGTGGTTGCTATCGGTTATGAGATTTACGTTTTTGGTGGGTGCATCGATGATGAGCTCACCACTAATGTTTTCGTCGTTGACTGTCGGTTTCACACCTGTCATTTCCTCTCAAGCATGCGTGTGGCACGTGGCTGCGCGGCAACCGGAGTTATAGACGGGAAGGTATATGTGATCGGAGGGTGCAAGGCTCGATCCGTTTATTGGATCGAAATGTTCTATCTCAAGACAAAAAACTTGGGAGAGTGTTTCGAGCCCTAGTAATGAGGAGGTGAATGAGAGAACGATCAAGAGTTTTGTGATGCATGGGAAGATTTACGTAATGGATAATAAGAAAAGCTATGTTTATGATCCGAAAGAGAAGAGATGGGAGATGGAAATGGAGTTGAATAAAATATGGAGAGTTGGTTCGTGCGTGATTGACAACATGTTGTATACTTTTGGTGACAAGAATCGGATAAACGTGTATGATCCGATTGCAAAGATGTGGAGAATTTTGAAAGGTGTTGAAAATCTGCAAGAGAGTCTTCCTTGGTCTAGATTGGTGAATTATGGTGGTAAACTCGCCGTTTTAATCACCGATGATGGTAGATGGACGACGGAGATTAGTTGTACGGTGATAGAATTGGAGAGGCGTCAAGGAGGAGATATTTGGGGGAAGATTTTATCGTCTAATCAAGTTCTTAGTATAGACTCTTCCTCTAAGATTGCGCAATGTCTAACCGTAACGATTTGAGAGGACATGAGATGGGTTGCAAAAGGTATGTTAATTTCTTTGTTAAGCAATTGTGGTGTTGAAATTACTGTTTGATTAATATATGAATGTCATGACATGAGTGGATGTGGTCATGGATTTGCTCATATATATATATATATATATATATATATATATACTGTATTGTTCCCTAAACCAAATTCAACATATAGTACAATCTCTTCCTCATGCTATATTTTATTTAATTCTCTTGATATTTTTTTCCTTATCGGTATATCTATTATATATTGGCTGGATATGGATTTGTTCATCATTATATGTTGCAGCAAAGCCTGGATGAAGCAACAAATTGTCCTTGTAAATGCAGCCACAAGTTTGAGAAGTCAACACTCTTGTAGAGAGGTGTACAATTATTAAAGCCTGAATATCGTTTGGATCTTATTTGGGGAAAATGTGTGTGTTTAGTTTCTTACTATATTTTGTTATGTAAGCGAGAGTCATTTTTCCTTTGAAGTGTTTTCATGAATGTCATTTTGCTTCTTTTTTTTTTTTTTTTAAGTCCAGGCTACTAGCTACTGTTAATTTATAAAGACGACAATTATTTCATTTAGCTTTTTGAGGGAAAAAATGAAATTTTAATTTAGAAAAATATAGATACTAGAATTAAAGTAATTAACTAATTATTATCATAGCTCCTATAATTTGTTATTAAAATTACAAAAATTAATGGATATCTATTATTAATGTACAGAGGCCAGAGCTAAACATTAGCAGTAAATTTTAAAATGATTTATTTAAGAGTTCGTGAAGCTGTCTTGGGCGGGATCGTTGAAAGTTAAACTCCACAAAACGGCGCCGTATAAAGACTAATCTATCAATTAATTGCGACCCGAAATCGAACCATAAATCTTGGGAACGTGCGCGTATATAAGGAAAGATCCATTTTCTCTCACTTTTGATTTGCTTCAACACTCTTTCTTATTGTTTGAATGAGCCGCTGTTCTTGACCCACTTATCAAGCTTTCTCTGTCCAAAACACTTCTGTAAGAAATTAGTATTAAAATATTCCAGTTTGTCTTTCATGTCAGAATCTACTTTCCAACTTTCTCTCTCTAAATCTTGAAGGAAAAAAAAAAGAACGATGGAAGAGTTAGAGAGAGAGAGATAAAGAGGCAGCAGAAAATGATTGGTAACCAACAATTGTTTTGATTCTGAATTGCGCCGCAAAATTAACTGCCAGAAAGTCGCAGAGGTAACAGAGTGAATAACCCTTTTTTTTTTTTAATCTTTTGTTGGAAGAATCATAGGAAGTCCACAAAAAGAAAGTTTCCTTTTTGTTTGATCGAATCAAAGGAAAACAAACAAACAAAAAAAGAAGATTTATTTTGAGTTAAAGGTTTATTTCCATAGATGGCAACGATTGCAATTAATGAAAGGTTTTAAAGGTTATTTAATTTAATCATCAGAGAGTTTAGAGAAACCATGGTGGATCAGAAGAAGATGACAACCTTGCTGGTCTTCTTCTTCTTCATCTTCAGCTTGTTGTTAGAGTCAACGTTGGAGCAACAAGTCTCAAGTTCTTCGGAGGAGAAATCGGCGCTTCTCTTGGTAAGGTCTTCTCTTGGGCTTAGAAGCAGAGATTGGCCTGTAAAAGGCAATCCTTGTCTGAACTGGAAGGGCATAAAATGTGATGGGAATGGTAGTGTAACTGAGATTAACATTTCAGGCTTCACAAGAACGAGGATTGGGAATCAAAACCCACAATTCTCACTTGATTCGCTTGTAAATCTCACCCGTTTATCTTCCTTCAACGCCTCAAGGTTCTCTCTTCCTGGTCCAATCCCGGTTTTTTTCGGATCGAGTCTGTTGACTTTGGAGTTGCTGGACCTTAGCTCTTGTTCAATTACAGGAGCCATCCCTGAAAATTTGACTCGGTTATCACGCCTCAGGGTTCTTGATCTTTCGAAGAATTCAATCAGTGGGGAAATTCCTCTTTCTATTACCTCTCTTCAGAACCTAGCAATTCTTGATCTTTCATCAAACTCGGTACATGGTTTTATCCCTGCTAGTATTGGGGGACTCTCAAAGCTCCAAAGTCTGAATCTTTCGCGTAACAGCTTGTCCTCTTCGATACCTCCATCACTTGGAGACCTTTCTGCTTTAATTGATCTTGATCTCAGCTTCAACGACCTCTCTGGTTCGGTTCCATCAGATTTGAAAGCGCTAAGGAACTTGAAGACACTTGTAATTGCGGGAAATAGCCTTTCAGGATCCTTACCTCCTGTTCTATTTAGTTTCCTGACTAAACTACAGATTGTTGACTTCAGAGACAGTGGTTTCATAGGCGCTTTACCTTCCAGGTTATGGTCGTTACCGGAACTGAAGATTCTAGATCTTTCTGGAAATCACTTCTCCAACTTGCTGAATATTACCGTCAGTTTTGACTATACTGTCTCAATGCTTAACCTATCCGGGAACATGTTTTACGGCAATCTCACACTTTTACTGAGAAGGTTCCAAGTTGTTGATCTGTCAGGAAACTACTTTGAAGGTAAAGTTCCTGACTTTGTGCCAACCAATGCTTCCTTGAGCAACAATTGTCTCCAGGGCCTAAAGAACCAGCGGAACTTATCGGATTGCACTCTGTTTTATTCCAATAAGGGCTTAACTTTCGACAATATCAGACCACCTGAAGAGAAGAAGAGCCCTAAATCTTCCTGGTTAAGCCACACGAAAATAGTCATACTTGCTGCAGTTGGAGGGTCTATTTTGGTTATGCTCATTCTCATATTGTTACCAATAACAGTGAGTTTCTGTGTCCGACGAAGAAACATATCATCAACTAGTAATCATCCAAGAGGGAATGGCGTTGGCCCATTGCCTCTTGATGAAACTCTTCCCTCAAGAGGAGGAGTCTCTATAAACTTTGCGAGTCTCGGATCATCATTTAGTTATCAGCAGCTGGTCAATGCCACAAAGGAGTTCCGCGATTCGAACCTGATCAAGAAAGGACAATCGGGGGATCTTTTCAAGGGAGTTCTAGAAACCGGAGTTCAGATCGTTGTGAAAAGGATCAGCTTGGAATCAACAAAGAACAACGAAGCATATCTAACCGAGTTGGATTTCTTCAGCCGGTTTGCTCATCCGAGGATAGTTCCCTTTGTAGGAAAATGCTTAGAGAGCTCAACCCATAAGTTCTTGGTGTATAAGTACATGCCTAATAGGGATTTACCAAGCTCATTGTTCTATAAATCTAATTCCCTTGTTGACGACGGATTGAAATCTCTTGATTGGATCACCAGACTGAAAATCGCATTGGGAGCAGCAGAAGGACTTTCATATCTGCACCATGATTGTTCACCATCCATCGTCCACAGGTAGAAAAATCAACCCTTTTACAGTTTCTAATTTCAATCCACCATTTTTTTCATCATACTGATCTTGAGTCTTCTTCCAATGTAAAAAATGTCTTAAAAGAGATGTTCAAGCAAGCAGCATTCTCCTAGACGATAAGTTTGAAGTAAGGCTTGGAAGCTTTAGCAAAGCTTGTCATCAAGAAAACAATGGCCGTCCACGGAAAATCGCACGAATACTCAGACTCTCCCAGTAAGTATCTCCAATTCACTGAATTGAATCATTTACCCAATAACTTAAAGATTAAACCATCTGAGAAGAAGCTTCTTCTGCATTTTGATTTTGTTTCTTTCTCCTTCAGGTCTTCTCAAGAAAGTGTTCCAGGTGCGTTAAGAATCAGATTCGTAAAAAAAAACCCTTAAATCTCTCTATGTTCTAACAATCCCTAAAATTTTGCAGGGTCTCCAGCTACAGCAACATGTGCCTATGATGTCTACTGCTTCGGGAAGATACTTGTGGAGCTAATCACAGGAAAGCTAGGAATAAGCTCATGCGAAGAAACACAATTCAAGAAAATCCTAAGGGAGATAATGCCTTACATTTCATCACAGGAGAAAGAAGCAGTGATGAACATTCTAGACCAATCACTTCTGGTCGATGAAGACCTCTTAGAAGAAGTATGGGCAATGGCAATCGTCGCTAGATCTTGTCTAAACCCTAAACCAACGAGACGGCCGCTTATGAGACACATAGTTCAAGCCCTTGAGAATCCTCTGAGAGTCGTCAGAGAAGACAGCAGTGAATCTGAGAGATTCCGTACGACGGGATCTTCGAGAGGATCTTCAAGTAGCGGCCGAGTTTTTGGAAGTTGGAGACAAAGCTCGTTTGATCCAGTCGCGGCGGGAACCAGTAGTCTTCTTTCTCAGGCGGAGGGTTTAGCCACGGGATCGTCGACGAGGGGAAGTAGCCGTGGTGCGTCCAGCCGACCAAGTATGAAAGATGTATAGAAGACCACACACCTTTTTTTTCTTTAATTTTTTTTTTTTTTTTGTGATTATGATTTGCTCCTTTGTTGATAAATCCCATAAATTTATGATCTTTTTGATGATCTTAACCCGACCGGTCTTTTGATTTGATATCCGAAAATGGTAATAACATTTGGGGCAATAATATAAAAAAAAGTTTCTCTAGTGATGAGTCAGGCAACTGGGCTGCTTTGCACTTACTGGTCCTCTCTTCACTAATTTTCCCTGCTGTTATTATTATTTTTCTTTTATTACTTTTTCACTTTAATTTAGAGCTATATCCTCGTAATTGGGAATTGGAAATAGTTGCAGTAAATAATCCAAAATACTAGCTTTTAAGTCTAAATAGTTGTAGTATTGTTTTTTTTTTTTTGGGGTTTTTAACATAACTAGCTTGGAGATGATAATTACAAATGTAGAGAAAAATGCAAAATTTGTGTAAGGTAAACGTAATCTTACAATTCTCGAAGTTACCGTTGTAGTGAGAACTGAGAAGTGACCAACTTATCGTTGTAGTGAAAAAAGAAAAGGTAAACTAGCGATTTTTCAAACGTTCAAAAAAGTTTTCCTTTTTCTCAATAATGTCAAAGTAAAACTTTTTCTCAATAATATCAAAGTATCCAAGTCTTCCCTCCCTATATATCTGTATGCGCACATCAGAGATCAATACTTTTTTCAAGTTTCTTCTCTCTCTCATCAGGGAAAAAAAAAGGAAAGATTTTTGTCTTCTCTTTTTTTTTTTGACATCTTTTTGTCTTCTCTTTTCTATCCTTCTTCTTTAGCTTAGACCAGTTGTGGACTTGATTTATACTGTTTAAAAAAAGTAATCTAAACGAGTGCGTTCTTTGATTTTGGGCTAACTTTGAGTGCCTTTCTATCTATTCCTGAAACTAAACGAAATAATTCCGATTTCATGGCTCGAAGATCAGCAATCCCAAATCGTGGTGATAGACTACTAAAGCAGCACCAATGGAGAAATCAGAGGTGGCGCAGAAACTTCAAGTGCAGGAAGACAAACGGCGTCGTGCTTGCAAGTTGCATCATCACCAAGGTACCATCTTTCTTCATCTCTAAGAATGGATTCAGTTTTCAATTTAGGTCTTATTATTGCTCAAAGTTTTTATTCTTGATCACTTTTGCTACTCCCCATCTGGTTGTAACTTGTGTGCCATCTCTTCTCCTTCCTCGACACGATCGCAGTGTTTTTCTTACCGCCTTGTCATCGGAACCAATGGAGCAGAAGCCCAAAAAATAAAGAGATATTCGAGCCCATCAACAAATGTCAAGCCCATGATGCATGTTTTCTGATTATCCAACTCCCTCTCGCCGATCCTATCATTTATTCATTCCATTGTCATGTCAATTTCACATATAACATATAATTTCCAAAACTTAACATATAATTTTTTTAAATCTTGTGATTTTTATAATTTAAGTTTTGATTGTTTTATAATGGTTTTTAAACGTGTATACTAATACAACTGTATTTTAATCTTTTCGAGGAAGAGACTCATGATGTCTGAGGTAAAGACGAGTCGCAGCAGGGAAAGGAAAAGGACAACGTCTGTAGCCCACGTGACAAGTTTCACTATCCCTTCGAATTTGATCAAACACTTGTATTTTTATAATTTTGTCTTCTCACCAAAGAACTTTTAGTGTACACACAACATTAATATGGAATGGTTAAGTCCAATAACCGGAGAGCGAGATTTAAAAATACCAATTTAAAAAGTTACAAATATAAAGGAGAGCATTTTGAATCAAAAACATCACTCAGATTCCAATTCGGCAGATCGGATTACGTTTAATGAGATCAAGATCCACCTGCGATGTAGAATGAAACGCGGTTTGAATATATATCACAAAATAATAAGGGAATGTTTATACAAAACATGTCAAAAGAAGTGAAAGATCTTATGGTTTTTTAAAATTATTGTTTTATAAAACGTAATTATTGTTTTATAAAACGTAAGTTTTTTTAAGCATGAAATTTTAAATTTACAAAACGATACGAAAACTAACCAAATTTTAAATTTTGTCAATGTTAATTGATCATTAGAGATTTCATAAATTTGGATTGATTATTAGAAATTTCACAAATTCGGATTGTTTTTCACTTTGATCATTCTAGTTTCTAGTTTTCAAAAACTTTTAATATTTTATAGAATAATAATTGATTTTTTAAATTCGTATACTTGAAATTTTGATTTTTAATTAAAAAATCTAGATACTAAATTTATAAAATGATATAAAAATAGTTGAATTTTGGATTCTGTCATTTGATCATCTCATTTGTTCGTCAGAGATTTCATAAATTCGATTTATTTTTTTGATCGTTGCGCAAATTTAATATTTAAGTTTTTTTTTGGAAAATCAAAAATTTAAAACATTTTGATACTAACCTTTTTTTTAATTTTTATAATGAGAAATTTAAGTTTTGATTGTTTTATAATGGGTTTTAAACTTGCATACTAACAGCCGTATATAAATCTTTTTGAGGAAGAGACTCACTATGTCGAGTTAAAGACGACGAATCGCAGCAGGGAAAGGAAAAGGAAAACGTCTGCAGCCCACGTGACAAGTTTCACTATCCCTCCAAATTTGATAAAATACTTGTATTTTTATTTTTGTCTTCTCACCAAATAACTTTTCGCAAGTTCGTGGATATTTGCGGCTACGAGGGTGTTTATTTATTTTGCTAATTGGACTTACCCAATTTCGGTAATTCAAATAATTTTCCGACATATAGCGTTATCCATGCGTGATGGGCCCTTCTATCTCGTTTTCTCCCCGCTAATCATATGGGCCCAGTTTTTCCCGATACATTTGCCAGTCTAATCAAATCTTCCTATAATGCTTACAAATTACAATTTGCAAAAACATAGTCCTCGATCACATGAAACTTCCCCCCTTTCCCATCACCCAAGCTTAGCCGTTGAATTTTTATTTATTTAATAACTAAAGCTGACGAAAAAAAAAA
>VBRH01000878.1:46131-56306 GCA_014578085.1 Cardamine resedifolia | reverse complement strand
ACGAAAAATCCAGTTTTTCACGGAAGGAGCAAGCACATCCATAAGAGGTACCATTTCATTCGAGAAATTGTCGAGAATGAACAAATCAATGTCGAACATGTTTCGGGAGAGGAGCAACTAGCGGACATCCTAACCAAGCCTCTCGCGCGGATCCAATTTGCGGAAATGAGGAGCTTAGTTGGAGTTCAAGATCTTCTTAATTCAAACTTAGGAATTAAGGGGGACAATGTTAGACATTAATTCCTAATGTGATGACACATGAGCACATGGGATGGTGACTCATAAGCACATGAGTTAGAGAGACATTAACAAGTGGGTTAGTGTAAGTGGGATTACAAATAAGGGGGTATGGGCACTAAAAGTAGTTAGTGTTTATATATGTTTTGTACCCATCTTTTCCATGTGAGGTGTGTCGGTTGTTTCCTTATAAGTATGAGAGTGTGAAGAGTTGTTTCACACCACCATCACGATCACCATTGAAAAACACTAAGAAGCTTAAGAGCTTGAGAGTGTTGATTTGTTTTGAGTGAGTTTCAAATCAATATAAGAAGAGTTGTTCTTATATTTCTTTTGTCTTTAAACACTTCAAGTTTTCAAAATTGCTAAGCAAATAGTCACCGACGAGAGAAGGAAATGTGTCCCACAAACCCGCGGTAAAATTGAGCTCGTAAACCGATCTCATCAGGCCTTGTGTCTGCAGCTCGTTTCGATGAGAGCATGAAAAGTCATAGAGTTTCTTGATCTGTGAAACTTCAATCTCATTAAGGGCTGATGATGGATCATTCTTAAGAAGCTTAATAACAGCATGCGACATGTCTCCGCCACTCACCCTCAAACCTCAATTCAAACCTAACCTACGATGTTACCCGCAATGGAGATACCAACCACAAGCCATTGATACCTGTCAATTCCACAAATTTCGCTACGTCGACGAGTCAAGGGTATTTTAAGAATAGGGAAGTGTAATGGTACAATTAGCAATGTCCACCACAAAATTAGCAATGTTAGTGGATTCAACATTTCAGGTAAGTCATTATCTATATAATATAATATATAAAAATATGATTTTGAAAAAGTTGATATATATATATATATATATATATATTGTTAAAATGCCTCAAAAGATAAACTGATATCGGTGATATATGCTATTTACCTTATATATCGTAATAAATATTTTAAAGAATTCGAATATTTAATGTATTAAATTTTTTGTAAAAGGTATAATATATGAAAATATTTTGTATCTGTAATGGAAATTTTAAATTTAAGACTTATTTATAGATTTAAATAATTTAACGAAATGTTATGTTTTTCTTTTGGATTTGATAATTTAGTATTTTAATTTCTGGAATTTTCAGAATTTTTTAAGATTTGAAAATAATTTTAGGAATTGTTTTTCGAGTTTTATAAAATAGTTTATTCTCTAAATATTATTTTTATTTAAACAGTTTAAAATAAACATATTTTATCTTAAATGGATACAATTTAAAAGTTTGTGTATTATAATGGAAGAACAAATTAATTCATGTATTTTCTTAGATATCCACACAATTTTTAAATTTTTTTGAAATCGATAAATAATTGGTGTATTTTTGTGGAATTTAGCCTACTACTTTGATATTTTTGTTTTCTATATATTTATTTTAATTCCTCCCATATTGGGCCTAATTACTTACACTAATGGGTCTTTAACAAACCCTTATCTTATAATTGTCGTCCACGAATATTGGCCCTATTTTAAAAAAACCGTCACTTGAACAAAACCATTATCTTACTAATATCGTGGTTATCATTTTTATAGTTTGTTTCGTAACAAGTCTAGGCATGTTTTATATAAATTGAACAAAACTATTTAGAAATTGTATCATTTGAGTTTTTCTTTTCTATATATTTATTTCAGTTAATCCCATATGGAATTAAAATTGGGCCTAATTTCTTATAATATTGGGCTTTAAAAGCCCTTATACTATAAATATTGTCCACGTAAACTGGCCTTATTTAAAGAGAGCCGTCGTCACTTTAGCAAAATCATTTCATAAACCCTAACAAACCCCTAAATCCCTCTTTCTCGATTCTCCTAAGCTTTTTGGTGCCAAAAAATGGGAAGCCAACAAGCTGCAGTTTCGCTTCTGACGAATGTGGCAAAGGCGGCGTTCGGTTTAGGAACGGCGGCGACGGTGTTGAACTCATCGCTTTACACCGTTGACGGCGGAGAAAGAGCTGTGCTCTTCGATCGATTCAGGGGAGTTTTAGATCAGACGGTCGGTGAAGGGACTCATTTCTTGATCCCGTTGCTCCAGAGGCCTCACATCTTCGATATCCGCACGAAACCTCACACGTTCTCTTCAATCTCCGGTACCAAGGATCTTCAGATGGTTAATCTCACCCTTCGTGTTCTTTCTCGCCCTGAGGTATAATCTTATCGATCAAGCAATCATTTATCGATTCTGTGTTTAATTTTACGGAATCTTGCTTGCGGATGATTTTAGTTGTGTACAAGATCTAGGGTTTAGGTTGATCCATATGTGTAATTTGGTATAGAAACATTTGATTTTAGAAAGGTAGAATCATTTTGAATCAAGTGGTGAAGAGAAGAAATCATTTATAATGTGTTAATGTTGGTCATTCCTTGTGGAAGGTTACGCGTCTCCCGACCATTTTCCAAACATTGGGTTTAGAATATGATGAGAAAGTTCTTCCTTCGATTGGAAACGAGGTTTTGAAATCCGTGGTTGCGAATTTCAACGCTGATCAGCTTCTCACTGAGCGTCCTCAAGTATCAGCACTTGTCCGTGATTCACTCGTCAAGCGTGCTAGGGAGTTCAACATTGAGCTTGACGATGTAGCAATCACGCACTTGTCGTACGGTACAGAGTTCTCGAGGGCTGTTGAGGCGAAGCAAGTTGCTCAACAGGAAGCGGAAAGGTCAAAGTTTGTGGTGATGAAGGCTGATCAAGAGAGGAGAGCTGCAGTTATAAGAGCTGAAGGTGAGAGTGAAGCTGCTCAGTTGATTTCAGATGCAACAGCAAAAGCAGGAATGGGACTAATCGAGCTAAGGAGGATTGAAGCTTCAAGGGAGGTTGCAGCTACACTGGCTAGGTCTCCGAATGTCGCTTACTTACCTGGTGGACAAAGCATGCTCTTTTCTCTTAACCCTGGTCGTTGAGCTTAACATTGGTATGCTCTTTTCAACTCTTTACTTCTCTGAATTCTGAAAGAAAATGAATTTGAACTGGGACACTTACATGTTTTAGTCCCATTCGGTTTGGCTGACCTAAGAGTGGTTATGGTTTGGTTTAGATTCGATTTGGTATTTGTGTCCACCTTGATCTTCTAGGTTTATTTCAAGAGGATTCGTCTGATTAGTTGTTTGGGCTTGTTGTATTTGCAGGTGGGAGATAAGAGCTTAAGTGACAAAAAAAAAAAAAGTTATGGAGTTGTGAAGTTTAATAACGTTGATGCACTTTTGTTTCCGATGAACAATGTGAAAAAGAGAATTGTTAGCTGGTACTATTGAGTCGTTAAAGATTAGATATTTTATGACTCCTGAGGTAAACTTTTTCTTAAAATACATTTTGTTTAGGCGCATGTTTTTATCAATCTTATTGCTTCTATTCCATATGATAGTAATATACAAAAAAAATTGAAAACCAATTTCCAAAAATTTAATTGAACATAAAGATATATGAACTTGATATAAGTGTCAATTTTATACCAATAATTTTTTTTTGTAAAGTATAGTAATAAAGGATAATACATAAAATTTATTTGTTTTCTTAATTTGTGTGTCAAAATGACAGTTAATTTAAAGAGAAAAAACTAAATTTATGTCTAGTTTATAAATTTATTACATGCATATTAAATAACTAATAAAATGAATTGATTAGAATAACATACATAAGAAATGAAGCTCCGAGAACTTGCAAAAAACACGGTGCAGTGGACAAACCTGACTGGGTCAACGATTTTAATATTTTACTCGCAAAAATTTCCACGAAACTCATTAAATAATTTTGTGATTGATGTTCATCAATCAAGAAATATTCTCTGTCAATGGAGTCGATATATTTTGGAGCCTCTTTTTTGTTAATCATTCCTAAGTATTGTGTAATCTTGATCCTCTCCATCATATACTAAATGATTTCTTCCTTTTTCCTTTCCATTTTTGTTGCTGCAATAAGCTTCTTTATGCTTTATAGAAAATTTACAGTCCATCAAGAAAACAAAGATATTGATTCTTCATATTTTTCTTCCTCATTGTTATGTCTTTCATCACCTCCACCTTCTTTGTCTCGCAATTGGGCACATGATGTTTTTCCGAGCTTCCGTGGGGAAGATGTCCGCAAAGACTTTTTTAGTCACATTCAAAAGGGTTTTGAAAGAAAAGGAATCAGACAATTCAATGACTATGAGATCGAGAGAGGAGAATCCATCTCTTTTCAAGTTATAAAAGCGATTAGAGAATCTAAAATCGCGGTCGTCTTGTTCTCTAAGAACTATGCTTCTTCAAAATGGTGTCTTGATGAATTGGTGGAGATTATGAAATGCAGGCGAGAGTTTGGTCAAATAGTGATAGCTATTTTTTACAAAGTGGATCCATCTGATGTACGTAAGCAAACCGGAGCTTTTGGAAAGGTCTTCAAGAAAACTTGTGCCGGTAAAACAAATGAGGAAATTAGAAGATGGAGATTAGCTTTGGCAGAAGTAGCCACAATTGCTGGTTACCATTCAAGCAACTGGTTAGTCTTTTTTTTTTTTTCTCTCTTATCTTATTTTTTCAATTCAAGTTTGCTCATTTAAGGTATAGCTTAACCGGTGAACTTTTGAGTTTTGACCATCCAAAGGTAGCGTTTTGGAAGTTCTGAGTTCGAGTACTGGCATCATGGAAGATACTGAAATATTGTTAGAGATAGAATCAAGAACAAGAATAAAACTCAAAACTTTTTTTATATTAAAACTGAAATAAAGATAACTTAACAAGAACAAAGTAAAAACTCCCAAGAGAACTATGTTCTCTCCCTCGGCCTAACCTGATAGAAACCTCCTAAGCTTTTCCTAGCTTGGATGAGTCTCACGAACGAAACTTAATCCTTACTTATAATAAAATGTAAAAGTAAAATCTTATAAAACTTGTTCAAAGCAACTTAAAATCTAATAAAACTTTTAAGGGCTCAAATTAGAATAAGATAAGAGATGTCATGGACCGAAGGAGTTAGAAGATTTCCTCTTTCTATTAGAATTGTGTTGGGTTTGAAGCTATATAAAGGAGTCTTTGAGTTTGTAATTGAATCATCATATTAATAAAAGAAACCCTAAGACAAAAGGGTATTCGCTTCAAAGAAACTTTCGTTCTATTATCTTTTTCGTTTTCATAAGATTTTGATCATATCTCGCGAATTCACAACAAAACTAAATAATTTCCTAAATTACTAAATAGAAACATTCGTATCAAATATCCATTAAAAATGGCTATGGTTCTTGGTCTAAACGAGATTACATGCCTTGGTCCAAACTTCTTTACATATAAAAAAGGGTTTAAAAACAAAAATTGTTACTTTAAGGGCATAAACATGTTATTAAAAATCAATATGTGATTGTGAATACTGTGAAGAATAATTTATTGTGCATGAGTGGATTCATGTATGTCTCTTATATACTAATGTTAGTTTCTCGCTCTCTTGAAATGATGATCTTTTGGTTCATCACTTAGACTGAATAATTTTTTTATTTTTTTTGGGACTGATTAGATATTTTTGGACATATTATACATTATGATGGATTTCCGATACAAAAATAATCACAATAAATGAATTGGTTCATGCCTCTTATATACCACGCCGAACTTCTTTCAAGATTTGCTTTCAAATAGTTCTATATTATAATTCTTATTAATCATATATATATAGGATATATTATCGATATGTGTTAATGACTTATGTCTATGAGTAACTATATCCTACAAATCTTTCTAACGTGTATACCATATATAAGTAGCTTAATTTCAAACAATATCAAGCCAAAGAAAAAAAAAATAGTTTTTGCATGAATGTGATTATTATTTTCTTTTGATGCATGCATTGATTCAGGGATAATGAAGCAGCTATGATCGAGAATATCGCGACTGATGTTTCAAAAAAACTGACTCTTTTCATGAGATCTATTGATTTCAACGACTTAGTAGGGATGAGAGCTCATATGGAAAAAATGAGACAATTGTTAAGCCTCGATTTGGATGAAGTAAGGATGATAGGGATTTGGGGTCTTCCTGGGATTGGTAAGAGCACAATTACTAGATTCCTATTTCACCAAATCTCTAAAAGATTCCAAGTGGGTGTCTTTATCAAGAATATCAAAGCACTTTATACAAGACCAAATACGGAGTTTATGTCTCTACTAACGTACCAGAATGATAGCGAAGTTCTAAATCTAGAAGTCGAACGAGAGAGGTTGAAACGCAAGAAAGTGCTTGTCGTTATTGATAATGTTGACGGGTCGATAAAATTAGATGATGTCCTGCAAGAAACTCAATGGTTTGGTCCTGGAAGTCGGGTTATCCTCGCAGTCCAAGATAGAAAACTTTTGGATGAACTAAGTATCGATTATAGTTATAGAGTGGATTTGCCATCAGATTATGAAGCTTTGCAAATATTTTGTATGGCTGCTTTTGCTCAAAAGTTCCCTAAAGACGGTTTCGAAGATCTTGCAAGGAAAGTTTTGAATATTTCTGGTAGACTTCCTATGAGACTAAAGATTATGGGCTCTTATTTCCGTGGAAAGACCAAGCAGGAGTGGATTGATAACATTGATCCATATTCATTTTGAAAATGAGTTTTAAGTCATTGAACAAAAAGTTATGCAAGTAGGTAATGTACTTATTTTAATTTCATCAAAGTATTTGGGAGCAATATGATGTAATCTTTATTCACTGAGGTTAACAATATATTACATAGACATCATTTTGCATTATTTTTTTAGCATCAAAGTCATTGGGTGGTTTTGACAATCAAACACACTCTTGAAACTGGTAAGACCTCTTCTTAATGCAGACCACACAGCTGAATAGAAAACAGAACGGCCTGAATTCACAGTCATTTAAGCAACTTCCACAGTCATGGCAACGTTCTATGCAGACTACGCAAGCTCTGCACACTGATTTAGGACAAGGATGATCTTTCGACGGACAGTTTTCCGCTGGACAATCAAATACTAGACTTGGTTTCTCACACCTCGGGCATAGCTCTAGGTCAGTAACTCGATCATCCTCTAAAGAAAACTCTGATCTATAAGATGTATATAATCTCTGCTTCTTGGATTTTGGACTTGCTTTAGTATCTGCTCCCAGTAATAAGTTCAGCTCTTTAAATTGCTCCTTTGTGAAATACATTGTCCCACCAGTGATTAGGCCTTTGACTCCAAGACGGTTTGAGGATTTTAAGTCGCTAAAAGTGGACAACAGTCCTGCTGTGCTTAGTCTAAGACAACCCGATACACTCAGCTGCAAAACATACGTTTAAGAGATTCATCGTATTAAAATCGAAGAACATATAAAAACAGATGCAATATGCACATACAGTACTTAACACAGAATCGAAAACAAACACACTTGCACAGACAATCAGAATCAGATAACAAGGTTGGTTCCATTATTTTAAGTTAACAATTGTTCAAGTTAGTAGTAAAAACATCTCAATAACAAATTCTCCAGACACGAAATTTTCGATTATATCTAGATTTGTTAGAAAGCTAACCTTTGTGAGAAGTGGATTGCTTGCAAGAACTTGCTTCAAGCCATAATCAGTGATACTAACACAGCCAGCCAGATTCAAACATTGAAGTTTACCTTGAGCACGGCAAGTTAACTTCAAAAGAGAATCATCAGTTACTCTAAATCTAAGAAACGAATCACCGAAATCAATGGTTCTCCAGAAGAAAGGCTCATTTCTAACCGAGTCACGAAATAACCTGCAAACACCTTCAACAGCAAGAATCTCTTTCATCTCTAAATATGGAAGAACAAACTCAAAAGCGCCATGAGGTTCACCAGCAACATCATCATCATCCAGATCAGTACTAAGGCTCTTCTGTTGGGAAATCGAAGTTGGATTATGAAACCAACTCAGTCTCTCAAACAACATCTGATCAACAACAACACCAATTGGTTCATCTACTAAATCCTTCTGATTCTCATGAAACCAATCAGAGATTGTATTCAAAGTCGATTTAACTTTCATACCAAATGGATCATCAGGCAAATTAACAACTTCTTCTTCTTCACCAAATCCATCAAAAGCTTTCAACTTGAAGCTTCTGACATCAATTGGTTGATCATGAGATACAAAATCAATCTGATGATTCTCATGAAACCAATCTGAGATTGTTTTCAAACTCATACAAAAAGGATCATCAGGTAATAATAAACTATTCCCAGTGATGATGGTTTCACCAAAACCCACAAAAGCAGAATCGTAAAGAGTCTCAAAACCAGAAAAACACAATCTATTGAGAAATTCTTCTTCACTCAAATCACCATAAACCCATTCTTCGTTTTTGTAATCGCCAACGTTCTTCGTCATACCATAAGAAGAACCTCGATGCTCGTCACAATTAATCTCCATCTTCCAAAAGTAGAAGAATTTTGTAAAAAGCTCAATGACGCATCTGATCCAAAAAAAAAAATCAAACAAATTAAAGATTCTCAAAGAATCTATCAAAACTGAAGAAATCTAAAATAGATCCAACAAAACAGATTATTTAAAAAAAAAAAAACGGCGAGAGAATGAATGATAACGAAACGAACCAATGCGTAATGAATAATCTAAACGAATGGGATCGCAAAATCAGCGGAATAATAAAATAAAATTAAAATATGAAAGAGAAAAAATCGAGCGGAAGAAGAAGATGGAATCAGATTGTGCGGAGAGAAGAAGAAGAAGAAGAAGAAAAAAAAGAGTTTAAATTGGGGGAAAAAAAAAATGAGAAGAATGGTTTCCAATGAAAGGACTTTTTAGGGCTTTTGTGGATGGTGCGAATTTGGCGCGTGTCTTATATAAACTTCTGAATAAATAAATAATTATTAAATGACTTTCCCTCTCTTCTTAAATTCTAATTAATGATTATTGATTACGTCTCTAAAACTAGATATTTTCATTCAATCTTTTTAATGCACCAACGGCATTTTTCTTACTTAAATCAAATGCATTCACTAATTAATCTACTAGTTTTAGTTAATGTTTTAGTCAAGTTTATAGAAAAATTAAACTCTTATTGACTTTCACCATTTTTGGTAATAAATATAGAAAGACAGTATTTGTGTTACTCATCTCTTTTAGGGTCTTAATGGAAAAGATATATTTCTATTTATTATTTTGGCATGATTACTAATCAAAATGTAGGCGTTTTTTAAAAAAATGTAGTAGTAATTACTAATCTACACATTTGGCATAAATTTTGATTACTTGTCCATAATATTGAATCAATATTATTGACTCAATATTGTATTAAGTTACTATTTATTTTGACATAATTACTAATCAAAAAGTAGACTTTTGAAAAGGTAGTAGTGTTACTAATCTACATATTTGGCATAAACTTTATTACTTGTCCATAATATTGACTAATAACTATTTTACTTTTTCTTGAAAAAAAAAAAAAGTTACTGACCCGTTATAGATTTTGCACTTCTTAATCATCATAAAGCAGAGTCATTATTCTGTGTATATATCGGATTTATATCACTAACAATTAAGAAAATATATATCATATATTTTTATATGTTTTTAACACATACATTAATAGTTATTTTGGCATAATTACTAAGAAAAAGGTAGAATTTTTAAAATGTAGTAATAATTATTAATCTACATATTTGGCATAAAAATTTAATTACTTGTCCATATTGAGTCAATATTATTGACTAACTATTTTAGTAAGCTATTAATTTGTTCTTGACAAAAAAAACAAGAAGTTACTGACCCATTATAGATTTTGCACTTCTTAATCATCATAACAAGAATAATTATTGTGTATATTCGTATTAGTATATATGTCCAATTCATAGCAGATCCGTTTCTGGTCCATAACAACATGAACATTTGTCTAAGATCAATACCAAAAAAAAATTTAAAATCCTTAAACAAAAAGGACACAATTTTTTTTTTTTTTTTGAAGTGAAA
>VBRH01000878.1:11009-33985 GCA_014578085.1 Cardamine resedifolia | reverse complement strand
AGCAACTTGGTTTCAACTATACGGGACTATGTATTCAAAACCGGATTGAAACCGAAGGTAAACCCCGCTTTTATTCGGTTCGGTTTACACCCTATATGAAATTAGAACGATGTTTTCTCAAACCAATATCTTCAATTAATTTGACCGGATCCCATTCTTTTTGGGGTATCTAGCTATTCCACAATCGCATGGTCAGCCTCAGCTGCTAAAGGCGTTCAAGAAAACATTGATTACGGTTACAAAGCGAAATCCGCAGCAGGAATAGTATTCAACTTCTTCAGCGCGTTAGGCGAAGTAGCGTTTGCTTATGCAGGACATAACGTTGTCCTAGAAATCCAAGCCACGATCCCTTCGACGCCTCAAAAGCCATCGAAAGGACCGATGTGGAAAGGAGTTGTTGTTGCTTACATTATCGTCGCACTCTGTTATTTTCCGGTTGCACTTGTTGGTTATTGGATGTTCGGGAACTCTGTTGATGACAACATTCTTGTTACACTTGAGAAACCGGTTTGGTTAATTGCAACCGCAAACATGTTTGTTGTAGTCCATGTCATTGGTAGCTATCAGGTAAACCGTTTTCTCCTAAACCGGTTTTTAGTTTTTCTTTTGGTACAGAAAGTGAAACAGAGGTTAAATAACCCGCTTTTTCAGATATATGCGATGCCGGTTTTCGATATGATGGAGACAGTATTGGTTAGGAGGATGAATTTTGAACCGAGTTGGATCCTCCGGTTCGTTGTCCGCAATTTCTATGTTGGTACGTATTAAGTTTGTGAGTATTTATTATAGTTTCTTCCTTGATACGTAAATAATAAATTAATCATATTTTATTATGATTTTTACAGCCGCGACAATGTTCGTTGGTATGACGTTTCCGTTTTTCGGCGGCCTATTGGCGTTTTTTGGTGGATTTGCGTTTGCTCCGACAACATACTTCGTAAGTAACTCTGCGATTACTTAGAAACGTTTTTCTTGTTTTCTAAATTTTGACTTTTTAAAGTAAGACTAATTGATATATGTTTATATTTTTCTTTCTTTTGCAAAAAGCTTCCTTGCGTAATATGGCTGAAAATATACAATCCAAGAAGATACAGCTTGTCTTGGTGGACCAACTGGGTAAGTTGCTAGCAACACAACACAACATTTGATTAGCTTTTTGAAACTAGCGGTTGCGTTTCTAAGGATATACTTATTGTTTGTTAATTTTTTTGGCATTTTGGTTTTCAGATATGCATTGTATTTGGCGTTTTATTGATGGTGCTATCGCCGATCGGAGGGCTGAGGACGATCATTATTCAAGCTAAGCACTATAAGTTTTACTCGTAAATTACAAGAAAAATAATATTTTGATCATTTTAAAATTGATGTAAAAGCAGTGATGTGGTCAATGAAATATATATAAGCCTTTATAGCTTAAAGTTTGTTTACAAGTAAAAACAACATCTATGTAATTTGTAATGTACGTTTTCTACTATGTTTGATTATTGAAGATTTTGGATTATGTGGGAGCTATTTAGATGACCAAAGGTTCACTAATTAGTCTAGTTGGTTTTAAACTTGTATAAACTATGAGTTCAAGTCCTAATTTTTAAGACATTTTTCCATTTTATAAGAGGTTTTACCTAAAAGTGCGGAGTTTAAGAAACTACATTAAATAATCTTTATTTTGTATTTTTTTATCTTGAAATCTCAAATGAATATCTAATTTCAATAATTCAACTAATAATAAATAGTATTATACAATATTAATAATCACAAAATTTAAACATAATTAATTGTTTGCATATAAATTTATAAAACATCTAATCAAATGGAACAAGAAAAAATGCGTAAAACCTCTTATAAAATGGATTTTAAAATAGTTTGTTTTAGATTAAGTGTCGTTTTAGATTTTCAAATCACATGTTTGGTAAAAATACAGTTTTATTTCTATTTTTAATGTATTGACCAATAAAAAATTTATAGAATATATTAATATGGTGAAAATTTATTTTTTCATATATGTGAAAAAAATTGAATGACATTTATTTTAAATGTAAGAAGTATAATGTGGACCGAGCATTTAATACAATTGTTGAATGCCGTGAACACTTGTAACTTATTAGTGTCCGAAGAAATCATCTCTATAGAAAATTTACAGCGACTGATCGAAGTTAGTAAATTATACTTCCTCTGTTCCGATATAGATGTTTGAGAAGTTTTTTCTTGTTCTATTTTATTGAATGTTTTACAAATTTATATGTAAATAATTAATTTTATTATTCCTTTGAATCGATGGGCATGTGGCGAACTCCTGGTTCTCTCTGCCGTTCTTCCCCTTTGAATCCTCCAGCTTCGCCTGGAAGCTCCGGCCGACCTCCTCCTTTGCCACCTGACCCACCAGATTTATCCATGTTTCCCCCTCTTTCTCCCCATCCCACCTTCTCCCTCCTCTTCGTGCTTCTCATGCTTATTCTTCTTCAATTTCCCCTCTCTCTACTGCTCAGCCTGAGTTAATCTCCAGTCAATCTTCCCCCTCTTCCACCCCTCCCACTGTTGTAGATTTTGTATCTCAGCCATTAGAAACCACCAACATTCAAATCCTGGGCCCGAATCACCAAATTCAAAACCCTAGATCTGATATTACTGTTCACGATGAACAGTCCAAAAATCTTTCAAACTCCACGCCAATGGTTTTAACTATACCAGGTACCAGCCCTCCCTTTCTGAATGGTCCTGGAGAAACTCTTAACACTCTTTCTAAGTCTCCTCGTTCCCTCCTCAAACTGCATGACCCTTTTCTCCTAAGGAGCCTGCTAACCTCTTAGCTTCCAGTCCAACCAGTGTGATTGATCCTCCTCTCCCTGCTACTGTTTCTGGTCTAGCTTCCTCGACCACTGTTAAACCTGTAGCTCTTTCACTGAAAAAATTTATACCTGCTCCCACTTATGCTTCAAAAGTTGCTCAGGGTCAGGATAGAACTCTGGAAAGAATTGCTCCTTTGGAGTATTCACCTGAAGGCATACCAAGAGTTAAAATATCGGATGAGGTGTTCCAAAGAGGAGTTTTTGGCACATAAAGACTTCCTAGTTAAAATATCGGATGAGGTGTTCCAAAGAGGAGCTTGAAAAACCAGATGGTTTAGTGATACAATTGGAAGTGGACTACCCTTGGGTTCCTCCATCTTGCTCACACTGCATTAGAAACTGTCGTATTACCACTCTTACTTGGATCGTGAAACCTGTCACTATTGATTCTAATTCAAAGAAACCTCTTACCCAATCAGTCAAACCTAAGTCAACTAAGGCTGGCCAATCATCCAATTTAACAGGAACTAAGGATGTAGTGGAATATGTGGTGGGCTCTCCTTCCATCTCAGTAGTATCTGTGACGGCCCCATCAGATATGGAACTTGATCACCCTGAAGTTGCCCCTCCCTCTGTGGTATCTGTAAAAGGAAAGGAAACCCAATCAAAAATGGATCTTGGTATTCCACTAAGCCTACAATCAAATAAGAGAACTAAAGTTTTTTTGAAGATTCACCTCCCACTGGAATCATTCTCTTCCTCTTGAGGACTCTTCAAATCTCTCCCAACCACCTTCACTATAAAAAAATCCTCTACTATTCCCACAAACTTAAACTCTCCCAACCACCAAACATTAAATTCCTTACCTACTCAATCTCAATACCACTTGACCACATATCTTCCTCCATCAATAAATCCTACCGCTCCTACCACTTTTACCCATCTTGCCAACCTTGACCTTCCACCAGTTGACCAAATCACCTCTAACCAAATATCCCTTGACCATTTAACCTCTACCCATCTTTTAGATCAGAATAAGTTATCCTGTGAGGGATCTCTCCTTACCCAAGGATTGGACTCCCAAGCGACCCTATGATTCATAAGTTTTATTTTTGGAATGTCCGATGACTAAATCACTCGGACAAGCACATACCTTTTGTTAACTGGCTACATAGTACTAAGCCATTATTCGGTGTTATTTTGGAATCACATATTAAGGAACCTAATCTACCTCATTTACTTCAGAAGATTTGTAGGGGATGGAATTATACCTCCAATCATAGTTCTGATGAAGATGGAAAAATCATCATAATCTGGAAGCATCCTCTTGTCCTGTCTGTTATGCATCAAACAAGGCAAACATTAACTTGTGGGATTAAATTACTAGGGGGATTGTCATGTATTGTAATAGCAGTATACGCATCAAATAAAAGATATGAACGTTCAACCTTGTGGCAAGAATTGGTTGACATTCAATAATTCTTCAATCTGGACTCAGTTTCATGGGCTATTGGAGGAGACTTTAATCAAATTGTTCACCTAGAAGAATATTCTTCACCTGTTGTGACTCATTTAAATAGTCATATATTGGAGATGAGTTCATGTTTTTAATACTTGGAAGTTTTTTTATCTGAGATATCAAGGGACCCATCACACTTAGACAAACAAACAACTTGCTAATCCTACCTTAAAGAAATTGGATAGGCTTCTAGTGAATCATACATGGCTTCAGTTCAGGGACCCAGCATTTTTGCTTTTTTAACTATCTAGCCACCCATCCCAAATTCTTTCAGTCGGTTAAAGCTTCATGGATTCAAAGTGGAAGTCATGCACATAACCTTTCATCGTTCTGCTACAAGCTAAAAGCTCTAAAATTTCTCCTGAAATTACTAAATAGAGAGAACTATTCAAATATCCAAGTAATAGTTTGTGAGGCTAATGAGTTTCTTAAATCTATGCAGGTATCAGCTTTGAATCAAGCAAATACTCAAAGATTCCAAGCAGAAAGAGATGCTCATGATAATTGAACTCACCTCAGGCAGATAGAGGACTCTTTTTTAAGCAGAAATCCAAGGTTCATTGGCTCGAAGAAGGTGATCATAACACTTCCTTCTTCCACAGAAGCGTAGAAGTGAGAAACTCCAAAAATGCTATCCTATCCTTCACTTCACCTGATGGTTTATTGGTTGACGATCCGGTTAGGATGAGCACTTTTGCTGTAGATAATTTCAAGAATAGTTTTGCTCCTGAGGACCTTAATTCTTTCTACACTCCCCTTAGCTGGTTCCATAAGTTTCTGCAAGAGAATAAAATGCAACAGCTTTATTAAACAGCCAATGGTACAACGGCCGAGTGGTGAAGAAATCCATAAAGTTCTAATGAAGCTAAAAAATAATAAGTCTCTAGGTCCATATGGTCTTACATCGGGGTTCTTTAAAGCGGCATGGTTTGTTCTGGGTCAGGAATTGCATCATTTCTTTATATCTGGTTTTCTCCCTCTCACAACCAATGCAACAATTCTTTCACTAATTCCCAAGAAGTCAGGTGCTTCTCTCTTCATTGACTATTGTCCAATCTCCCTCTGCAACACAATTTATAAGGTGATTTCAAAACTATTAGTCTTAAAACTAAAACCATTAATATCTCAGGTTATTCTACCAAACCAAACTGCTTTTGTTAAGAGACGATTGTTTATTGAAAATACTTTACTTGCGGGTGAATTGGTTCAAGGCTATCATTGGAATAAAGGTCCTAAGAGAATTGTTCTGAAAGTTGATATTGCAAAGACCTTTGATACAGTTAGATGGGAGTTTATGTTCGATTGCATTAGATGGCTTGAAGCGTGTGTCTGCACTACAAGTTTCTCAGTGGGCTATAATGGAGCAATTCATGGATTTTTCAAAGGAAAAAGGGGCCTAAGACAGGGGATCCCTTATCTCCTTATCTATTTATTCTATGCATAAATTGTATATCCTATATGCTGAATAATGCAGCTGAAGAGGGGCAGGCTGGTTATCATAAACAATGCAAGGAAACAAAGCTAACACACCTTTGCTTTGCGGATGATTTGCTTATATTCATGGATGGTTCACTAAGATCTGTCCAGAACACTCTTTCGATCCTACAAGAGTTTGAGGCAAAGTCAGGTCTTTCTATTAGTATTTAAAAAACAAACTTTTACTCTGTAGGGTTATCACTAGAGGAAATTAATCTCATCCACACTACAACTGGGCTAGCTCATGGTATTCTACCAGATAGATACTTAGGTGTACTTCTATGCACTAAGAAACTCACATTAGCCAACTGCGCTCCACTGTTGAACCATATCAGAGGTAGAATCTCCTCTTAGGCTGCTAAAATCTTGTCATATACAGGTAGCTAGGCTGCAACTTTTGAATTCGGTCATTTCAGGAATTACCAACTTCTGGCGTGGGACTTTCTGTCTACCTAAGAGCTGCATAAACGAGATTACATCAATGAGTAGCCATTTTTTATGGATGGGAACAACAGAAGGAAATACAGCCAGAGCCTCATGGCCAAATCTCACTTTGGGAAAGGATGAAGGAGGACTGGGAATGAGAGACATTATTGCTTAGAACAGAGCTAGCTCACTAAAGCTTGTCTGGTTACTCTTCTTTCAACCTAACTCCATCTGGGCAACCTGGTTCATAAAAGAGGTGTTAGAAGATGACTTAAGTAAGTTTTGGATCATCAATACCAAACAAAAATTCTCTTGGATCACTAACAAACTCATAAAGCAAAGAGAACTTATATATGGTTGGATTCGGCTGGAAGTGGGAAATGGAGAGACTTGCCGGTTCTGGTCAGACAATTGGTCTCCTTTTGGGAACCTCAAAGTTTACCTCAACAATTCTATGGGCTCACTAGGTTTGGGTTTGTCAGCTACTTTAGCAAGCCTTTGGACTGGACTAAACTAGAGGCTACCTGCAACAAGGTTAGAGGAGCAAGTAAACTTACTTACCCATTTAACAACTGTGGATTTAACAGACAGTAGAGACAGATATGAATGGTGGTTCGATGGGAAGAAAAGCAACAAATTTCAAACTGAAGCGGTTTATCAAAGCTTAAAAGATCATCAACCAAAAGTTAGCTGAAGCAAAGATGTTTGGTTTTCAGAAGGAATACCGAGACAAAAGTTTCTTACTTAGTTGTTTGTGCTTAACCGGTGCCCAACTAAAGATAGGATGGTGCAGTGGGGTCTTTCGGTAGACCCAACTTGTCTTCTCTGTCATCAATGCCCTGAATCGAGATCACATCTATTCTTTCAGTGTTCATTCATATGGCGCATATGGACAGAAATTGGAAGAAAGCTCTCTATTCATGTTATTCCTGATTGGGTCTCCAAACTACAGCAATGTGCAAAGAAAACTGGTGAGATTGACGTGGTAGAATGTAATATACCAGATCTGGGCTGAGAGAAATAACCGCTTCCATAGGAATATTTCCAAGCCACGAGAAATCCTCATAAAAAATATAGACTTAACAATCAGGAAAAGAGCTTCAAGTTTAAGGTCGAGAAATCCAAATCTTGCTTCAGCTTTGTTGCAGTTGTGGTTCGCCACATCCATCTCCCACTCAATCCCATCAGCTACTTTCATCTGAAGAGCTGTTGTCCCATCCCAGACTTCCATTAAGGACGGTGATCTCTCAACGCTTCAACTGTCCAAATCGGTGGTTTGTACGGAGGTTTCGATGCTTCTTCTTCCCTTCGTGGACTTCTTCCTCTTAATTATCTTTTTTATTAACTAATGGGCTATTAGACTATATGTGATTGGGCCTCAAAAGAATTATGGACTTTAAGGCATTTTTATTTTTTCTTTCTGATGCATTCAATAGTAAATTTAAAAATAATAATAATAATAATAATTAATTTTATTTAGTTTTTGTGATTATAAATATTATAGAGTTTATTTATTATTGGATAAATGGTTATTAAATATTCAGTTTTGCTTTCAAAGAAAAGAAAAAAGAAAAAAAAATTATTTAATATAGTTTATGTGCTTTAAGCTAAAGCCAATTTGGAAGAGAGGGAGTAACTTAGTAAATCTTATGAGTTGTTGTCATAACAAAAACAAAATATGATTATGTCTTGCTTTGCCTTGAGCCACCCACACTTTAAACAAAGTTGACATCTCTTGAGTTATAAAACTGAGAATTGTACTTAATTATCATTATATTATATAGTATTATGTTCACAAAGTTAAACGCATATTCTTTTCTATGCCTAGTAGACTTGGTTGTTGTTATGACTTGTGACAAACATTTGTAATAATGCTTTCGTCTCCACCTAGTATCCGCTCAAAAAAAAAAAAAAGTATTAAAATCTTATTAGTACTTGAAATACGAACCTGGACTATATTTTAATTATTTGATACTTTATTTTGAATTCTACGCTATAAATTGTTATTGTAAATTGGTGCTGATCATATAAGCGAAGCTTCAAATCCACAGATATGATTTTGATTCTGAAATATTATTTTACGCTCCACCTCATGAGAGAACAAATCTTCAATACAAAAACATTTAAATATATTTTTTATTTTATCTTTTTGGCAAATTTGGAATATCTTTCCTGAAAGAAAAGTACCCACAAATTCCAAATCCAAAGGATACTAACGGTAACGGCAGTGAAAATAACGACGGTCCACGAAACCCAAACCCATCTAGGTATGACGTCATCAGCGCCCCCACTGACGTAAAACCACGTCATCTTAACGATAAGCAGCGGCGCGAGAACGCATCTACAAACGCTATACGACGCGTAAAACGGCAGCGTCACGAACCGGTGAAGACTCACCGCGACAGGCGCGTCAGGACCACGCGCAGCCGCAAGCGTCCACGAGTTCTGACACACGCTTGTCGCTTCGGCGATGATGAGGAGCGCGAGGAGAGCGCAAGCGCCGTGTGCCACGAGGTACCGGCAGGTGAGGAAAACGAAGAGCACGGCGGCGTGATGAGCGGCGAAAAGCGAGTCTCCGCCGGCGGGAGAGGGAAAAACGGCGAGATGGAGAAGATCGGCGAAGAAATAAGCGGAGCTGATTTCGAGAACGGAGTTTTGCGATTGGTTATTGGGGGAGGAGAATCCGGGGTTAGGATCGGAGATTAAGGCCCGCGTGGCGAGCACGACGGCGAAGACGCCGTGGAGGAGGGACATTAAACAGCTGGAGGCTAAAGGACGAGACTCGGGACTCCATCGCCGGAAAATGAATAAGTAACCGAGAAGATAAACGAATATGAAGATTGAGAAGAACAATGGTAAATCCCTAGAACTCGTAATTGCCTCCATTACTGCAAAATACCTTGAAGCTTTGAAGTCGTCGATACATACATATATATATAGAGATAGATGAGACATATAGAAGACGATAGATAGAGATGGTTGAGGTTTGTTTTGAGAAACGATAAAAGGGTTGGTAAGAAAACAGCTAAAACGACGGCGTTTCCAAAGATTTGTTAATTTACATGTTTCGTGCATTGCATTTTTAAGTGCACACTTAAATCATAATTATTATTTTTCCCTTTTTTTCTAGCTTGAGAAATTTAGAAAAATTTAATATGAACAATACAATTTTACTTATACATTAATGTCATTTAAATACAGTATCCATTGTTAGGTGGCTTTCTAAATCGTAAAGAGATGAAAAAAGTATCAAGAACAAATGTAAAAGACAGATTCTTACATAATCAATGCTTTGTTTTTTTTTTTTTAAATCATACACTGACTCTTCATAAAGTCTCGTGGCAAAAACGTTCTAAGTGTTTACTTCTTGTTTTAATTTTACATATTTAAACACCACACTGGCTTAAGAAAAACCCATTCCAAAACTCATTCAACAATGAGATTGGACCTTTTCTTAAAAAGGGCAACGACCTTCATTTCTTGGGTACGTGTTTAACTTAGTACCTGCCCTGGCTATTGTTGTATACATGTATATATTATCTATATACACTTGTTTTTTTCAATCGATTTCACCTTCTTCCACGTCGTTGGCTAGGTTTGGAACAGCGGGAGCCTCGGGTTCTTCTTCATCATCATCATCTTGTTTCATGTACAGTCCGAGTTGCTCAAGTGGGTTACTTCCATTGAGATTGAAACTTCCAAGTGCATCTAAAGGTCTCTCGGGGTTGGTTTCATTGGGTTTTTGAACTGCAGGAGCCTCAGGCTCTTCTTCATCATCATCGTCTTGTTTCATATACAGTCCGAGTTGCTCAAGAGGGTTACTTCCTCTGAGGTTGAAACTTCCAAGTGCATCTAAAGGTCTCTCGTGGCTGGTTTTATCGGGTTTAGGAACCGCAGGAGCCTCGGTTTCTTCTTCATCATCGTCTTGTTTCATGTATAGTCCGAGTTGCTCAAGTGGGTTACTTCCTCTGAGGTTGAAACTTCCAAGTGCATCCAAAGGTCTCTCGGGGCTGGTTTCGTCAGCTGAGCTTGGTAATTGCTCAGGTGCACTCGAACTCAACATCTCTAGATCCTCGAGAAACCGTGAGTTCTCATTGATCTCTACAGTTTTCTCCATCTGCAGGGAAGTCAAAGATATACATATAAGAAAAAAAGAAATCACACATCATGTGAATCCAAGAAACAAATAACACATAAATTACATTGGTGGAACATCTAAAATCATCAAAGAAGGTGCTACATAATAAATATTATCTAGAGTTTTAGAGTTTGTGATCCTGTAATGTAAGCCATGTGTTTACTATTATTTACCTTCAATAAAGCTTGGCGAGCGGCTTCTCTTTCGAGTTCTCTCTTCCGCTTAGCCTCAGCAGCAGCTTCTGCAGCTGCCTCTGCTTCAGCTCGTCGACGAGCATCTTCAGCAGCCTTTGCTTCAGCTTGTAGCCGCGCTCTCTCTGGCAACAAAAATAGGTGGTTTTCAATTAAAAGAACATAGAATTAAATGAGAAACAACAAAATTTAACAATTCGGGTAGTTAATAGATGAACAACCTTTCTGCTTCTGCAGTTCGAGTTCTTCTCTTTCCTTGCGCAGCCTTTCTGGATCGCCCTTATTACCATTCTGCTCTCATAAGAGATCAAATTTAAGCCCTATTAAATTCCCAGTATCAAGAGGACTGCTTCAGGGATCCCTGAATTTAATTCAGGAACCAACTAATGCAAATGCTGCCGTTGGTATCGGTGTGTCAAACAACTCAGCCAATGGTATCTAGGTCAGCTATGCTCTTTGATTTTTAGAAGCTTAGAAAAAACAAACCTCAGGTAACAATTTTAATACTTTTTTCTAGTACTTTCTTAAGCAAACTGAATTAAGAATTCTTATTTCCTAATCGATATCTACAATTTTCTGCGATAGTTTAGACTATATCCAAATATTCTGCTATAAGTTATAAAACCCCAAAAGCTACTTCTGTTAATATGGTTATTTGGCTGATATATTATTTTAGGCATTTTGGAAACCGAGTTAAATATTGGCCAACAATAAACGAACCACATCAACAATTAATCTTGGGCTATTTGGTTTGTTTAATTTCACAAATATACCGCTTAAATAGCCTACGATAATTGTTGATTTGGTTCATTTGTTGTGGTCCAAATAGTTAACTCGGTCTCCAAAAATGCTTAAACATATATCAGCCTCTGCGGCTATTTGAGCCAAACAATTTCAACAGGACTTCTGGCCAGAGCTCGAGGATAAGTACAGACCTGCGGAAGTGTTTTTTCGCGTGCTTTTAAAATTATATCTGCAAACCGGCTCTTCAACAGCGCAGCTCTATAGCGCTTCTCAGATGAAACCGGAGTCTCCAATATATTTCCTGAAGCATTAAGTCAATCAACTGTGAGATACTCACTTTATGGGTCAAATAGATAGATAGACCCCTTTTCTCTGCATCTCACCGTCATGTTGACCATCTGATTCATCAGAACTAGGCTTTTGCTGAGAACAAATATCCATCTGCTCCGGTGCACCAGTAGATTCTGTAGTGAATAAAACAGAGATACAAACAGTAAATATGTATCCAGAAAAAATTCTTTAACAATAGATTTTGCATCCAGCAGCGGTCACCAACATCTATTACATTTCCCTGCTATGGCCAACTATAGAGGTTCCAGCAGAGTAATATATAAGCTATTACTCATAGAAATTTTATCGAGGAAACTGACACTAGTACAGAGGAATAAAGTAGAAAATGAAAAAAGAATCCCCAATCTTATGAATAATCTTAAGACCATAATAATGAATTCAAAGGAGACGAGTACTCACGACTTCCTTCCAAAAGATCATCAATTGTTGTATTTTCATCTCTTTGCGCCTCAGAATTTGCAGTTTCAGGCATCTGAAAAGATAACTGCGTGGTTTAGATACATGACAAATTACATGCCCTGAAAAGGCGACATTATAGATTATACCTTGGAAGCCTCCTCTTGAATCATGGGTTTAGCGTCATCAGATTGATCTTCAGAGCTACCAGACTCCGAATCTGAAAAGCAACACTATATCATTAACACTACGAATCTGTTACAATAACATGATGCTACAGCCTACAGAAACCTACTAAACCCTCTACTGCATGAAAACTTTAGATTCTAGGTTCTGTAGACTTTTATCCTACTGTTCTTCAATGATACGAGAAACAGGCTCCCTTCAATCAAAATTGACAAACTTTCAATCGTACAGTGATCGCATCAAAAATAGAACTTTGACAAACTCCATAACCACTAGAGAATGTTTAAGATCTAATAAAAGTATGAAACGTGATAGACAGGAAAGATTCCGGGCAAACAAACAATCATATGGTAAAACAAATACGAAAAACGGTAGAAATATCATGTTATGAACGTAAGAGGCGAGATAATATATAAAGCTTCTGTTATAATGAGTCAGTGACATATAATAACATCGATAGAAAACCTACAGCAAGAAAAATGTTACAAAGAAATTGAGGATATATATGGGTAGAAACTAACCACTGGAGCTCCCTGAGATAGGAGGTTCATTTCCACCAACATACTCATCAGCCAAATCATTTCCTATAAAGGAACACAAAAGCAGAGCAAAGGTCAGAAAGGTGAACACAGAACCACTGACAAGTATAAATCCAGAACATAATTTGCAAACAGAATCTGAGTTTCACCTCGTTGAATCGACGAATTGCTCGGTCCTGATCCATTAAGAAGCTGCAACAAAAGAAATTTGCTTCTTCTCAGTACAATTGTCTTAAAAGTCTATTTCGGGAGGTGAGATGATGATTACCTCTATTTCACATGGTTGAACATTAGACTGCTTCGCTTCTTTATTTTGTACATATTCATCTAGAAGATCTCGAAGAGTGAGCAGTACTTCATCACTGAGAACATCAATGTCTATCTCAATTTCGTCTTCTGCAATTTCTCCTCCATTTGAACTGTGTTTCTTCAAAAAGTCTATAATCTGCGCAGGAAGTTCATCCAGTAGTGATTCGAGTTGTCTCCCCAATCTATGCCTCTCCTCTGCTGTCATAAGTGGTTTCACGGGTTCAGGAACACTCTCTCTAACGGGTGAAGCCATCTTTCTCTTCTTTGCTGGAGGGACAGATATAGTAGCTTTCCTTTGGTCATTGGGTTCTAATGTTATTGCAGAAAACGTTTGCATGCTACACGCTGGTAATTTTTTTTCGATAGTCTTCCACCGCCCTTCAAATAATTTACTAAGGATATCCCCCATAATGTGAACATCATGTCCTGGAGGGTTATATGTCATCGCATTGGTAAATGTAAGTCTCACATCAATGGCAAACTCATGTGGGCTTGAGTATACACCAGACGCTAAGTTCTTCTTTACTGTCCCTAAGTCCATGGGATGTTTGATGATAGTGAGATAGTCAGGTAGGTTTAGTTTCACTACATCAACTGGCGCCTGAAAAACCCAAGAATGCGGATGGGACCACAGTTTTTTCAGGAGCGTGTCACATTGCTTCATTAGTGTAACGTTAGGAGTGCTAGCCTTAGTCTCTTTCGAAGACTCGAACTTCCCCGAGGAACCACGGTTCCATCCTCGAGAAGTCCCAGTCTGATGCCGAACTTTCTTTCCTGGTCCCATTGCAAAATCAGCTGGCTTCTTCAAATTGTTCACTCGAGACGATAGCTTATGAGCAGTGCTAAAACCCACCCTATCACTAGTAGACGACACAGAGGCTGGGTTCATTAGCTGCAACTCAGCATTCTTAAGAACTATCTTTGTCTGCTCCAGCTCCAGTTTGAGCCGATAAATCAAATCCCTCCTCTCAGATAGTGACATGTTATACAAAGAAATGACTTGTCTCTGGACACCATAAGGATCTTCATCATTAGAATTCAACATAATACACTTTCGAGCAGGAGTGCTTGAATTCTCAGATGCAGTGACCTCAGTATCAATTTGTGCAGAGCTCCCAGAGCCCTCTGATTCCTCAGGCGCTTCAAACGTATTCCGATAATACCCTCCCGGGAACGCAGCACTTTCAACCATTGTTTTAGCAAGAAGTTCCACAAAAATAACCCTCACTAGCCTCTACAATTCACAAGTCACTATTTGCAAGAGACCTGCATCACATATATTCACTTAAATAACAGAAACTAATACTGTCTCCATCAAAACCACAAAGGCAGTTATTTTCTGCTTTTATCAGCTAAAAATATAAAATCTTTGCAACATTTTCACGGGGGAAGATCTAAACAAATTTTGGCAGTCTAATTTCATTTTAATCTAGTTTTTGGACTTCAAAACTCGAACCCTAGCTTGATGCCAATTCAAATCATTGGAATTCTGAAGAACCCAACAATCAAAAATATATCGAATTTTACCATTTGCATCTCCTATAGCTGAATCAGCACAGGTTTTCACAAACCAAATCTTAACCTCCTCCACGTAAATTAACTTCAAATCAGAGAAGACGAAGCTTGAAATCTCAATCTCGGACACGAGCTCGTCACGTGAGAAGCGATCTATGGAAGAATTACTCCAGAAATGGTAAATTTTACCGAAACCCTAGAATAAAAATCGCCCCCAATTTCGGTATCTCCAAAGATCCGTGACCAATCCACAAAACGCACAAAGCAGAGAACTTGAGCAACCAACCCTAAAAATCTGTAATTAAAAAAAAAACTGAAACTCTCTAGATAAAATCGTAGCTGAGCCTTTGAAATTGAAAAGATCAGAGCTTTCGCGTGAGAAATAAAGCTGGAGAAAAAACGAAGTCGGAGACTCAGAGAAACAGAGAAAAGAAAAAAAAAAAGTTTCTCGCACTAATTTTTTAAAAAATAATTTAAAACAAAGGCTTAGCTTTCTACACCGACAAAAGCCTACCTCCAATTTTCTGATCGGACGGACCATATTGATTGAAGAATTAGCCGCCAGATCCATATCTAACGGTCAAATGTGATCTTGTCTGCGAGGGGTTACCAGTAATTAACGTGCGTTTCCCTTACGTATCCTACGTGGCAATTTTTTAACGGTAGAAGGTTAACGTCACGAGCTTTGGACGTTGTTGGACAGTGACCGTTGACTTATTCTATTAGCAGTGTTTAATTGACTGGTGCTATGGATTTGCGCTAAATAACTGACTCTCTAGCTTCTAGAAGCAATTGGTGACTTTAGTAGCTTATAAGAAAAACGACATGGAGTTTGAAGTAAAATAATAAAACGACATGGAGTTTATTGATGGAAACTCATAAGAAAACGGCATCTATGTCTCGTTTCCTCAGATATCTCATTGAAGTATTGAACTGTGTGCTGTTCCTCAGATATTGATTGTTCGACGAGATTTTAAGGATTTGTGTTGAATCTGATTGTTTCTTCCAGTTTCATTTGTCAAAAACTACTGTCTGGTATAATTCAATAGGCTGGACTAAAAGATCCATATGGATGGGCTAAGGCCGTTTTAATTTTTATCACAAAGCCCAACTTAATAAGTATCTCAATGTCTCATCAACTATTTTGGGAAAATGGTTAAAAAGTCCTCGCCATTTTAAAAACATTACAAAAATCCTAACATTTTCATGAGTTTTAAAACCTCACCTGAGAAAAAAGGCAAAATAAATCTTAACAGTAACAAAGTCTAAAGTAAGATTAATTATTTTGTTAAAACATATATAACACACACACAAGCTCTAAGACAATTTTTTCCTTCACCATATTCTCCAACAACATAAAAATGATAAACAACAAGATAAATTCATGTATATATGTATGATCTCAAGACTGTAAATAAATTCTGAATTGCTTTAACCAGACCGAAATGAGCCAAAGTTTGGCTAATTTGGTTCGAAATCAAAATATATGGTGAAATCGATTGGCAGGATTTAATTCAGTAACTGGTTTTGTTAGGTTCAGATCATCAAACTGATGAATATTATCTTAGCAAAAGACATAATTTCTAAACAAGTAAAAAACATTTTGAAAAAAAATCTAAAACAAACTTAAATTATGATCATTCAGTTAAACTGTAAAATTTCAGTTCTCCAACAGTATTAAAATAGAGGGTATCTCAAAATAATAAAAACATGAAAGTTAACAGAAACCCTTCCTCCATTTGTCGCTTTTTAAGTGGTCAATTTTTTTTTAAACTAAAATATTAACATTTTATTTTCAAAAGATTTTTGAGTTTTTTTACAGAAAAATAACATTTTAAACCTTGAAAATGACAAATGTTAACCCTTTAAACCTCGAAGGTATTACACTAACACTTTAAACATTCAAACTATTTTTACTAACACTTTAAACCTTGAAACTATCTTTTGTGTTTTCTCCGCCATAAAATTCACTACAGAATAGTTACCGGAAAACTGACGGAATTTATGACAGTAATCCGACAAAAATTTCTAACGGTAATCCGACGGATTTCCGACAAAATAGTTTCATCGAAAATTTAAAAATTCAAACGTATATATCAACGTACATATTTTCCAACGGATTTTCGATGGTTACTCGAAAATTCGTCGGAATTTGTCCGTCGGATTACCGACATAACTATTTTGTCGAAAATCCGTCGGATTAATATCTCGTCGAAATTTCTTCACTACAAGAAAATTACCGGAAAACAGACGGAATTTATAACGAGATCTTAATCTGACCGATTTTCGACATAATAGTTCCATCGGTAATCCGTTGAACAATTTTTTACAGATTTTTGAGTAACCGTCCAAAATCCGTTGGAAAATATGAACGTTGATATAATCGTTCGAATTTTGAAAATTTCGACGGAACTAGTTTATCGGAAATTCGTCGAATTACCGTCAATTTTTTTTTGTTGGAAATTATGTCAGTTTTTTGGTAATTATTTTATAAAGAAATTTATGGCGGAAAAAAGCGGGAGGTAGTTTCAAGGTTTAAAGTGTTAGTAAAAATAGTTTAAAGTGGTAGTGTAATTTTCAAGGTTTAAAGTACTACCATCTGCCACTTTTAAGGTTTAAAATGTTATTTTCCTTTATATATATGCGAAGTTAGCGTATCTATGGTGATGGGGACGTCACGATTGTGGTCCAACCAAACTGCTGGACCAATAAGAGGCCTCCATCTATTGTAGCACAACCAAAAGCGACAGTACACGTGGAGCCTCTTAACGCCAATGAACTATACTGTTGAGCTTCTGCAAGCCCAAGTCAATCTCTAAATTAGTATGATATTGTCCGTTTTGGGCAAAGTGGCCAAGCCCGCACCGCACAGATTTGTTTTTGGGCTTCTTCCCAAAAGGCCTCATATTAATTGGTGATTGACTTGACTTATATATTATATTGTTATTTTCTAATTTTCCGATGTGGGACGTTGATTTATATTCCAACAATCCTCCTCTCAAACCAAGAACCACGAATCTTAGCCTCCCCTTTAGTGAAACCTTGGCACCCAGACACCGGCACCTCTTAATCGCGAGGACAACCCCTTAATCGTGAATTCATATTGAGGGTTTCTTCCACAACGCACATGTAGCCCCCACCCATTCCTATGTCCACTTTTTCTGAACATGGGCTCTGATACCACTTGTTGAGTTTTTAATCTCGCAGAAATGGTTAATTATCTTTAGCTAGAACTTTGACACAAGCAATTTAACGAGTTCCTGGCCTCTAACCGGTACGTCTCATGTGGGACTTGTTGAGTTTTTGATCTCATGGAACGGTTAATTGCATTTAGCTAGAACTTTGACACAAGCAATTTAACGAGTTCTCAGCCTCTAACATGTACGTCTCGTGTGTGACTCTCCCCACAAACTTCACTATAAGCAAAGAGATTACAACCACCACTAACTTTGTGATGTTGACTTGTTTTCACGTTTACACAAGAGCAACCAAGATCTAACAAGAACAAGAGGGAGATACTAAGAAGAAAGCAAAACGTTGTAGGATAACTCTCTTCTCCTCTGTCTCTCTCTATGTCTCATTCTCTGTCTTGCTCACGTTTCACCTCTTTATCTACTCTTATGGCTCTGTTCTCTTCCCCCTTCTCTTGAGACCTAAGCTACTCCATCTTTTATAGGTAAACACTCATATTCTTTGTTTACATTTCTCACCATGGCCAGCTTTTGTTATAAGCCCAACTAATCACATTAACTTACTTTGGACTTGGGCTAGAGAGAAATAGACTAAGGCCCATTATCTCACAAACTCCACCTTGGGCCAAAATCTATTTTTTTTTTCATTTGACGTTCTCTAGTGACTTATTTCCGATGACAAAGACGAATCTCTTCTTCTCCAATGGCCAAAACCAAATCCGATGATTCATCCATGCAACCACTGGTGATTACTCCGATGAAACTGACCGCCATCTCTATCACCTCTGTACCCGACACTCACAAAACTCTGCAACCCAACCCCGCTGTTTTTTTTTCTTCCTCGGCGCGATGAAAAACAAGTACTGATTCCAAACAAATTCGTTGCATTTTCCGGCGAGATCTCTTACCGCCGCTCTTCTCTGGTGGCGTACGAAGCTCTCAGGCCTCATCATCGAAACCGCTGAGCCGAAAGCTTCACCCTTGATAGTGATTTTCTGGATGCAATTTTTCTTAAAAATGGTAAAAATAGAGTATTATGATAAAAGCCTTTTTTATTGATCATAAATTGAAGTACACGATTGCTCCTTTATAGCCAGGAGACCTGAATTACAAGAAAACAAAAAACAAACTTCCTACAAATCAGCTCGAGCGTAAGACTCAGCCCTTTAGTTTATTCAGCTAACGTACTTCTAAGTCTTTGGAGACTTATTCAAACTTTTATCAATTCCTAACATTCCTTCCCCGAAGCTAAATGTCCTCGACATTATAGCTTATTCTGAAACTCTCAAACCCCAAGCAATCCTCTCATACTTTGAAACGACTCAAGCTTCAAAGGTTTTGTCATAATGTCTGCTATTTGATATTGAGTTCCACAATGAACCAGACTCACTTCTTCTTCTTTCACTAGATCACGAAGGAAGTGAAATCTAACCTTGATGTGTTTCATTCTCCCATGAAACACTGGATTCTTTGATAGCTTGATTGAGGAACTATTATCGCAGAGAATTGTCATGCACTTCTCCTCTTCTTGACTAAAAACATTTAGTATTTTTTTCATCCAAAGACATTGAGTTGCACATAAAGAGGCTGCAACATACTTTTCTTCCATTGTAGATAAAGTAACAACTGGTTGCTTCTTAGAACTCCAAGCCACAGCTGCATTACTCTTCCGAAAAACATACCCAGAAGTACTTTTACCACTATCAATATCACTTGCAAAATCGATGTCCGTGTATGCTCTCAAACTACCTTCCCCATCATCTTTGTACATCAAACCCAGTTTCAGAGTTCCCTTGATGTACCTTAATATTCTTTTGACAGCCATGAGATGTGCTTCCTTTGGTTGTTGTATAAATCTGCTTAAAAAACAAACTGCAAACATGATATCGGGTCTGGTAGATGTAAGATACATCAAACTTCCGATTAATTATTTGTATAGTGATGCATCTGCATCTTCTCCATCCATATCTTTTGAGATCTTTGTTCCAGGAACCATTGGACTGTTCACTGGATTGCAATCTTCCATTACAAACCTTGCAAGCATCTCCGTGGCATACTTCTTTTGACATAAGAAGATGCTTTCTTCACTTTGTTCTACTTCCACTCCTAAGAAGTAGCTCATCTTCCCCAGATCCGTCATCTCAAATTCTTGTTTCATTGAAGCTTTAAACTCTTCGCACATCTTTGAATCATTCCCAGTGAAGATCAAATCGTCCACATATAAGCTGACAATGAGTATTCTTCCTTATGAATCACTTTTTGCGAACAAAGTGTGCTCATATTCACACTTGCTGAACCCCTCCTTTGTAAAATATTCTTCTATCTTGCTGTACCAGGCTCTGGGAGCTTGTTTAAGCCCATAGAATGCCTTCTTAAGCTTGTAAACCTTGTGTTCTTCTCCTTCTTTCACATAGCCCTCTGGTTGTTCAACAAACACTGTTTCCTTTAGTACTCCATGGAGAAAAGCGCTTTTAACATCTAGTTGGTATACACTCCATTTTCTCTTTACGCTTCAGCAAGTAGCATTCTTATAGTATCCCTGCGTGCTACTGGTGCAAACACCTCCCCATAATCAACTCTGTGAACTTGCGAGTATCTTTTTGCGACTAAACATGCTTTGAACTTATCAACCTCTTATTTCTCATTTACTTTGGTCTTGTAGACCCACTTAACACCGATTTTCTTCATTCCCTCTGGTAAGTCAACCATCTCCCATGTCTCATTTTTCTCAATAGACTCCAGCTCTGCCTCCATTGCTTCTCTCCACTTTTCCTCTTTGGCAGCTTCCCAATAAGTGACTGGATCATCTTGCGAGATGTACATGGCGAGATCTTCCTCTTCATCAACTTCATCTCCGCTCACATAATCTCGTAGGTATCTCGGTAGAGCTCTTTGTCTTGTCTGAGCTTGTTGGACATTTATTGGCTCAGTCTGTGTTTCAATATTTTGTTGATTGTCTGCTTCGCTATGCTCACCAGTATTCACTTTTATCTTAGGGTTCCTTTCTTATGTGCTGTTTTCAGATCCTTTTCTTCTTCTTCTTCTTCTTCTTCTTCTTCTTCTTCTTCTTCTTCTTCTTCTTCTTCTTCTTCTTTGTTTCTTTCCCAGTTCTAGCCTTGTTCCTCATCAAAAATAACATCCCTAATAACGATGACTTATTTTGTTCTAGGGTCATACATTTTGTATGCTTTGGAGCCTTCACTGATTCTGATAAACACACATTTTTGCCCTTTGTCATCAAGCTTTACTCATTTTTGACTCGGAACAGGAGCAAATCTTGTGCAGCCAAACACCTTCTAATGTCCAATATTGGGCTTGTTTCCTGTCCAGCGTTCTTGTGGGGTCATTTCTTCTACTGCCGCGGTGGGGCATATATTCAATATATGCGTGGTCCAGCTCACTGCTTCTCCCAAAAAATGCTTCGACACTTCTTTCTCCATAAGCAGACATCTGACCATGTTCATAATGATTCTGTTTTTCCTCTCGGCCACACCATTTTATTGTGGTGTGAAAGCTGTCGTTACTTGTCTCCTTATCCCATGAGATTCACAGAAATCATTGAACTCCTTTGAGGTAAACTCTCCTCCCCTATCACTTCTCAGACCTCTTCTCTTCAACCTTGTTTCATCCTGCACCATTACTTTGAAGGTTTTGAAGGATAAAAAAGCTTCACTCTTCGACTTAAGGAGATAGATCCATGTTTTTCTACTGAAATCATCAGTAAAAGTAAGAATGTACCTCTTTTCTCCTATCGTGTTGGGCTTGATTGGTCCGCATAGATCCGTGTGGATTAGTTGTAATTTTTTAGTTGCCTTCCAAGTTGCTTGTTTAGGAAATGTTTCTATGTGTTGCTTTCCTTTGGCACACACTTCGCATAATTTTCCATCTTTCTCCATCTCAGGAAGTCCCACCACCATCTGCTTCTTTGACAGAAGCTGCAGTCCCTGATGATTCAGGTGGCCGAAGCCCCTATGCCACAAACTTGAATCATTTTCTGATACTTGTAAAATGGTTGATCAGCTAGAAGAACAAACATTATGTTTGCTGTCATGTTAGTGTTAAAGATCATTCCCCATTCGTCATGATACACTTTGCAGCTTCCTTCTTTGATCAAGATCGCTAGCTTCCTCTCTTGTAGTTGTCCTAAGCTTAGGAGATTTGTTGTTAGCTCTGGGACATAGTACACATTTGGAATAATGTGACTTCTCTCTTTTAGGACCAGCTTTATACTTCCTTGACCGTGTACTTTCATTCTCGAGTTATTTCCCAGTTTCACGGTGTACATAACCTTCTCATCTAGATTGGTAAACCAACTTCTATCTCCGGTCATGTGGTTTGAGCACCCCGAATCTAGGTGTTAGAATTTGCAGAAATAGACTATAGAGAGTGATAGAGAATGGTAAGTATGATGAATATGAAGAACATGAGAGAATAAGAACTAGAGAATAGTAACAAGAATACTTGATTGATTAAATGTTAATGAAGAGTATTACAACATATTTATATCATAAACAAACCCTAGAGATCCCTGAAATAGGAGCCTAAGGAGGAGCCTCACATTTTAATTCAAATGTGAGTGAAGAGAAATATTTTTCGGATTTAAAGGAATTACGGTCTGTGGCGGTAGGGTACCACCACAGATAGACCGCCACACACTGCATGTGCTGTGTGGCGGTAGGTGACCGCTACAACGGACCGCGACACATTGTATTTGCTGTATGTGGCGGTAGGCTACCGCTACGGATGAACCGCCACACCTCGCACGCGAATCATGCTTTCTGGAGAAATGCATAGCGGTCGTTTGACCGCTATGGATGGACTGCTACAATCGACACAAGCAATGCGTAGCGGTAGGTGACCGCCACAGATGGACCACCACACATTGCTCGTACTGGTGGCGGTAGGTTACCGCCACAGAATGACCGCCACCAAGGCTCTCGCCACGGACCTACCACCACAGATACCCAGATCAATACTCCCCCTCAAGCTTAGCCATCGAGGCAAAGGCTAAGCTTGGAACCCCGTGAAGTATCACCTCATTAAAAACCTTAACATGGAAAAACCTCTTGGGATAAAAACTATGTTAAGGGAAAGAGAGTGTGATATCCACGGATTAGAGGACATGATTAAGGGCGTGAGAAGTCTACAAGCCCAAGTTTACTATAGATGTGAGTTAAAACTTTGAGACTTGCAGCCTTGGTGAAAATGT
>VBRH01000875.1:52238-64040 GCA_014578085.1 Cardamine resedifolia | reverse complement strand
TTAGGAAGTGCATGCAAAATGTTGGCCAAAAATGTTCCGCTGAATCCGTTTTTCCCTCCTCTTCTCAAGAATGAATGTTCTCGTATCAACGCAGCAGCTCCTACACACAAGTGAAGTAGCTATAGCACCACAATTAAAAATGCTTTAAATTAGCCTTCTACTTCTTATATTCAGTTGATACGAGAACATTCATTCTTGAGAAGAGGAGGGAAAAACGGATTCAGCGGAACATTTTTGGCCAACATTTTGCATGCACTTCCTAAAACGCCTTGCAACATGCAGGTCCAACGTTTTTAAACTTACCAGTTAAAACAGATTTAAAGATTTCGATTTCGCAACCTTGCACCTTTAAGAACGATGACCAACATTTCCGGAGATCGATGGGGAAGCCAGGAATGAAAGGGAATTGACGTTTAACGTCCATGCCTCAATAGAGTCACAACTAGAATCGTGGCGAGAAGTGCTTTGATGCTACCTTCCATTGCACCTTTTGTTTCCTTAATTTTCTTTTGAAATAGAGAAGATTGAGTTAATTGATTGATTGATTGTGTATCAAAAGAAACAAACAATTTATAGGGTAACTCAAACTTGAACGAATTCGGTAAATTCATTACGAGAGTTACACTTTAAAGAGTCGTCCGTTATGATAATCTTTGAATTAAAATATCGAAGTGTTACGTATCATAAGTTGACTCACTCAAGTTGTGTAGGTGTTACACAATAAATTTAAAAAATAAAAAAATAAGAGAAGCAAAAAAGTTCTACGTTGACTGTTTACTTACATGTTTTTTTTACAAATATCATGTTGTTTTCCGAAAACACGATATTGTATGATCCGATATCACGTTATTTAAATTGAATAAGTCACATCCAAAAACACCATTTATATACTGTTTTACCACCGCATATATTTTGAAAATCATGGCCCCTATATGATCGATCATCTAGCAAAATGATCCAATAAATATTCGAATAAATTTTGTTCTTTTCGATTTGATAATCTTTTTGGTCACGTCTATGCAAATCTATTAAACTCAACCTGTTTGTTATAAGCTTAAACAATGTCTGCCCTTTTAGTTGTTTCTCGACCTTTTAAAACCCCACAATAGATTTTATAAAACAGAGAGAGAGAGAGAGAGCATCTCGACGTCGTTTCTTGAAAAATGGAATCCATCCCTTTCAATCTGCAGGCCGACATAGCAGAGCATTAACAAATATTATTGGGCCTAATTAAAATAGGCTTTAATGCTCCATCAAACCCATATCAACCCTTAAAATGCTTCTTGTTCACTGATTTGCTATCCCACATCGGATCAGATAACTCAGGAACATAGACTAAACTCGACTATAAAACAAGACGTGAGAATTTCAACAAGATTACGGAGCCGTGCAGTGAGAATAAAGCGAACTATTCTTTCGCCTTTTACTAAAGAATACCGTGTTCTCTCTGCTTTATAAACGGCATACGCCTATTTTTGGAAGGGTTTATTTACAAATAAACCCCCATCAATTCTTCAGTTTTAATTATTGTAAACTCGATTTCTCCAGTGTTGGTAATGGTCTAATAAAATAAAAGTGCAGTGTTTATTACCATGAAAGAGGGGTCTCAGACGATGAAACAAAAATAGGGGTCTCAGATTTTAAAACTTTTGGTTTCGGACAAAGAATCCCAGATCGGATAGAAAACTACTTCCAAAACCCCTCTCATGTCCCTTTTGGCTAAAAAACCCCTACAATTCCTAAGTAACTTCTCGGTAAAATGGAGAAAATTATGTAATTTGAATGTCTTTTTCTCACTAGACAATAATCCAATAAACCCCCAATTGTAATCCAGAAGCAGGCCCGAACATCCCCTCTTTGGAAATTCTCTCCTGATGATCAAACCTGCCTTCTCGGCGAGACACACATGGACCAAATCCGATCAAAGGTGGTGAAGGCAAGCTGGATTAGTACACTGTGACAACATTTGAATTAAAACATTGAAGTGTTACAATTTACAACCAGAGTAAATTGAAGTTGTAGCTTTTGCCAATGAAGTTAAATAAATAAATCATTGATAGAAAAATGTCGTACATATCTAACATTTATAGTGGATGTCTTTTTTTTTTTTGACGGCATAGTGGATGTCTTCATACTTGGCGTTTTGAGTTTCTTTAAATTTGAAAGTTCCGTAACTATTTGCAGGGCTGGTCCGACAAAAATAGTGGCCCAAATCAAAAAAAAAAAATTTGTGGCATTTTTTATATATAGTATTTAAAATTTCTACAATATTAACTTTAAATTGTATAAAATCATATTTTATATTTTATAAACAATAATTATTTAGTTAAAAATGAAAATTTTAGGCTTTATAATATATCTATTATCATAAATATATAATTTTGTTGGTTCTAAAATTTATAAAATAATTTGATTGTCCTAAATGGTTGCTTTCCGCTTGTCCTCTGGACCGGATCTAACTATTTGGTTCAATCCACGTGAGCTTATCTTCGAATTTCCCATGAGTTTACAAACAACGAGTGAAGATCTCATCTCTTACTATAATCAATGGTTTGTATAAAGCCTAAATCAACAAAAGTATAACAGTATATATACATCTGAGAAACAACTATTGTTTGTCTATTCAGGGACATCTGTTAAAATTGGAACGATACAAAGAAAATTAGCATGCCCATGCGCAAAGATGACACACGCAAATCAAGAAATGGTTCAATTTTTTATTTTTTTTTCATTTTGTATAAAAGAATATTATTTTTCCAAACAAGAAAAGCGACATATGTATAATTAATCATCGATCCTTATTAAGAAATCATGTGAGTACTTTCGTATATATGATCTTATAATTTTCTTATAAAATCTCTATAGCTGTTCTTTTTCCATGGTTTCATAGAGCGATGTAATGGAGATTCCAAGTTGCATTAAAGTTCATTTAGCACCGCAACAAATCCGGTTCACATCGTGCTGCCCCATTCGGTTGGCCCGCCAAAAAGACAAATCCAAAAATTTATAGCACACATAAACAAACAAACAAACAATATATATATATATATATATGTATGCATGTTATATGTATGTTATATATATATATACCATATTATACATAAATGTATCAGATTTATATTTGTAGTAAATACATGCATATAAATTTATTTATTTTATAAGTATTTACAAAATGATACATTTATGTATAATATGGTATATATATAGCATACATACTTATATAAACATTTAATTATATTTATTTAATATATATGAAAACTTACACCATTAAATTATATCTACAACATACGACTAATATTTATCATTCATGTTTTCATTTTGAAAAAGTCATATAAATTTTTTTTTATATATATATATATATATGTACAACTTAAGTTCTACATTATAAAAACTATAGCTACAACTTTTAACCAGTTGGACCATATATTCATTTTTACATAAATGTTCTAAAGTTTAAACTCTTCCTGATATTTGGGTTGCAAGACTTAAAGTCTCGTAATCAACCATAGAACTAATAAAATTAGTCTCATATATATAGGGTTCTGATAATAACTCACTTTTCGTTAAAACAGAAAACTTTTGAAACTATGTGAGAAAAAATCAACAAAAAGTGACTTTTAAATACCCAAAGAAAAGAAAAGCATTTTCTCTTTTTCCCACTTCATTGTTTGAATAATTAAACCGTAATAGACAAAAGTTAGGTCCAACGCAAGAACATCATGATGATGAAAAATTTCCAGAAAGTATTTCGAAAGAAGTGAAAAAGATTTCTAAATGGCGCACACTACCAAAGTCTATGCATTTCCATGGGGTCGTTTCTTATAAGAGTAGTTTATTCATATACCAAAAAGCATAACAAATAAGTCTTCATATATATAATCCATAAATCATTCATATAAACTATTATTTTGCATTGTTTTCACTTCTCCTTTTTTCGACTTCTGAGAGCTAGAGGTCCCTACTCTTTTATCACAAAATAATTTGCGTTGAGAATTCACAATATATATAGAGTAAAAGTACTCAAATTTAATTTTAATTCTAGAACTATTTTCTACAAAGTTTATTTTGATACTACTTCTAGGGCAATAAAATATAATCACGTAGGAACATCGGTTTTCACCTGACTTTTCTTATTGGAGAATCATTAAACCGGTAACCTAATTTATGGGATTTGACGACAAAAAAATAAAATATAATCATATTGTCGAGTATGAATCCTCCGAGATCTATTACCTACATTTTAATAAAATCTTTTTTTTAATAGACGAATCATCTCCTAATCTACTTAGTTCTTCTCCAAATAACTAAAGATCTATGAATTAATAAGTATATACGAGAGTAATAAAAAAAACTTTATTATAGATGTAATTGTGACATCTAAAGAAATTTGGATGCATACACGAGTTGCTCTATCTTTCCTTAGCGTAAAAGGAACGGCCTACATAAAGACACAAAAAGCCCCCATGAAATGATTGAGATGCTTCCACGGTTTTATTTTTCCTTCTTTTTCTCTCAATATTTTTAAAATTTCCTCCCTAAGAAAAAGCAGATTATTGATTCCTCATGTCTTCCACGACATTAACACATTTTAGACAATTTGTATCATCTGATTATCCGATTGTATTATTTTATTTACAATCTGCATACCACAATCTGCTAAATTTTAAATCTAAATGATGACATGATACAGTAGGAATGTAAGATTTAAGTGAAATCCACTAAAATATTGGTGAATCTCCAATCGTACTCATAAAAGCTAAAAATATTGGATTTAGAGTAATCTACGGAAAGTAAACTAAGAAATGAATAAGAAAACACCTTATTCATTCCATACATCTCTAGTATGGTGTTCTAGTTGATTCATATAATAAAATTGGTATCTTCCAATACATTTCTCTAGCTTTTTCACATAATATATTATTTTAAACAATGTGAAAAAGCTGCTTTTGTGGAAGGAAAAAATCTAAGCTTTTCATAGGATGAAACATTTTAAAGCCATTTGGAGGCGTTGATTCTTGTACTTGTATTATTTTATAGACTTATAGTATAGAAACCGAGCACGAGACCGTATAACGAACGGTACAAGTTCCTACAGAAGGACCTTCGGATCCATGTATGGTTCATTCATAATAACATGTACCGTAAGACTCCTGCTCTTTCTTCTGTATATTCCTAAGAATAAGAATATTTCATATACAAATTCTTTCTTTTTCTTTGGTAAAAAAAACCTTTATCAAAATAATAATAGTATAGAAGTTCTTATTTCTATTGATTTTCTATTGGTTGCAATATTGCGGTGGAAAGCTCGAAACAAATTTATCTGAAAAACTCAAAAGAGTTTTTACCGGTTGAGCCTAAAATCACTCAACTGTCATAGCAAATTAAAAAAAAAAAAATTAGAGAAAAACTAAAAAATATCAATTTACCACCAATCTGTTTTTTTTATATGTTAATTAGTCCATTATATAGTATTATTGATATTTTTTAAGTTAAAACACACGTAGAACCAGTTTTGATTTTTCTGGAGATCCAAAACGAAACCGAAAACTTAATATTTTCGTTTTACTAGATAATATTATTATCTATTATATTATTTATTAATTTCTAATATTATTTAATAGATAATAATATTATTTAGTAAAACGGAAATGTCACGTTTCCGGTTTCATTTTGGATCTCCAGAAAAACCAAAGCTGGTTTTACGTGTGATTTAACTTAAAAAATATCAATAATACTATATAATGGACTAATTAACATAACTCGGTCTTATTCTACAACTCTTGGGTCTTTTATGGATCTGTATCGGCTTCTTCTCATGATATTTTTGTCTTCTAACAATGCATGATCTCACAAAACTTACCATGCATGATTTCACAAAACACAAAGTTTCCAAGAAAAATAAGCTTTTCTAGACCTTTCAAAGTCTAACGATATGTTAACTTTATTGATAATTTGGTGTTCCCTTAACTAATCAAACATATATAATAGTATAAGTAACTAAAACGTTAACGCAAATTTATTTATAAAGTAAGAAAACAAAAAAAAGACAGCAAGAAAACAAAAGTCCATTTATTAGTTAATCCAACGGTCAATATTTTCACACCTTCACAAGCAACAACTAAGTCAAAAAAGCATTACTAAAGACACAAAGATAATTGCCGGTTAAGTGCTTATAGCTTTCTACTTCCACTCTTTATTTAACCCCATTCACCTTCTCTCCCTCTTCTCTGTCCCTCTTCTTCTTCTTCTTCTTCTTCTCCTTCTCCATCACCATCTCTCTCTCTCCAAATGTCTCAAATCTCCATAACTTCTCCAAAACATTGCGCCAAGAAAGGAGGGATTAACATCAACAATCGCCACAAGAAACTCTATTTCACATTCTCAACTTTCTTCACCGGCCTCCTCCTAATCATCTTCCTTGTTTGGCTTACCCTCCACCCCGAGAAACCCGAATTCTCCCTCACGGAAGTTGACATATACAGCCTAAACCTCTCCTCTTCCTCCACTCATCTCCTCAACTCCTCAATCCAACTCACTCTCTTCTCCAAAAACCCTAACAAAAAAGTCGGTATCTACTACGACAAGCTACTTGTATACGCAGCCTATAGAGGACAACAAATCACATCAGAGGCTTCTCTACCGCCTTTTTATCAATCCCATGAAGAAATCAATCTCTTGACCGCGTTTCTTCAAGGGACTGAGCTACCCATTGCTCAGTCCTTTGGTTATCAAATCGCTCGTGATCGGTTAGCCGGTAAAGTAATCATCGGTTTGAAGATGGATGGGAAGCTACGGTGGAAGATCGGGACATGGGTCTCTGGCGCATACCGGTTTAATGTAAATTGTCTTGCAATCGTAGCTTTTGGACTGAACATGACCACTTCTCCACTAGCTTCATTACAAGGGACTCGTTGCTCTACAACTATATGAGATATATAAGAATAAAGAAACATATACAGAGCATATGCTTAATCGTTCTTTCTGTATTTTGGTGGTTTTATAGTGTTGGTAATTAGTACTACTTGTATAGTTTACATTGAACTGTTTATATAGAATTATATATGTGTAATATAATAACAAAAACAGAGCATATCCTTGGTTAAAAGCGGAGGATATTGAATTGGCTATAACCGATAAAAAGGCGTAGAAGAGGAAAATAGATAGGAGAAATGTTTTTGCCCTATGGCCCAAGCAATTCACCTGATTATTTTTTTCCCACTTTTCTCTAATAATTCATGGTGCTTGTATCTTTTTAGAGCTCTCTATGTATAAAGATTTAAGATTGTTGGGTCCATATATTATGTGTGTTTCTTGAAATCCTATATATATTATAAATTTCTTTACTCTACTTTTGGGAAGAATCAAATAAAGCCCTTTTTCCTACTGGATTTTTTATGTTTTTCAACAAATACGAGGAAGCAGTACTAAAATAGATTCATGGATCCATTAAAACTCGAATATCCAAGAATACAACAGTTGATAGAATATGTTTTTGCAAGAATGGAATCTTTATAATCGTCAATTATTCCATTAACGGAAACCTTTATAACAAATAAAATAAATAAGTAAATAGTTAAGTAAATGTTTGTTTAGTTTTCTGAATGAGATAGAATCTGTGAACAGAATAAAATAGATGATTTAAGACAAAAGAAAAAAAGAAGAAGAATAGATGATACTCTGTTTCAACAAGCAATGATATTAAAAGTCAACATATCAATACTTAGCTAATATAAAGTCAGACAAACTAAACAGAGTTGACTATGTGATCCAACAGAACAAGAAGCTCACTGTCTCAGATTGAGATTGCGTTTAATGAGGGTACCAAGGGTAATATTCGATATACTGCTGACAGAACATCTGATAATTAGGGTCCCTGAATTAAAAGAAAAAATAAATTATAGTAGTACTAGTTTTATATCAATACCACAAAATCGCTAGAAATTATGCTCAGATACAAAATATAAATTAGAATAATTTTGATAGATGAAGAATGAGAAAATACCAGTAGACTACAATACAAGCTAGCGGTTGACCTGAGTTTACAAGAACAAAGATTATTATGAATAAAATATCACTACGATCGAATAATTAATAATCGAATTGGAGAAAATAACCAAAAGGTGAGAATTTTGATTAATAACCGTTTTGGTTTAGTTGTTGGTTATTGTGAACCCTAGCACCAAGATAAGCAAGCTTGCAATGTGTCGTTCGTCCATCTATGATGTGATTTGGATTCTCGCATGCTCTCCTTGCGGATTCAGCTTCTCTAAATGTTACCTAATAATATCAATTTAAATTCATTATTAAACAAATCACTATCAATAATTACTCTTCATGTTATATATTGTTTAGATACTTACAAAGCCAAAACCCTTTGATCGTCTTCCATCACATACTACATTTGCGTAGATAATTTCTCCGAATTGTTTGAAGAAATTTTTGAGACCTTCAGTTCTTGTAACCCAAGGCAAACCTGCCACGTATATTTTTGTGTCTCTATCGTTGGGCTGAGACATGGCAAAAGAAAGTAGAATGCTAAAATAGTCGAAGAGGTTAGGGCAAAAACTTTGTCACAACATGACTATATATTTGAAGAAATACGCAAAAGTTCTTTTTGACAAGAATATGGAAAGAAGCATTGTATTTTTCAATTCTAGAAGGATTTGTATTAAGACCTATATAATATTAGAGAAAATTAATTAAAAAAAACTAGCTAATAAATATAAAATTTTGACGTTTATCTTTTGTTTGATGTTTCCTGAAAACTATAATATGTATTTATGAAATCTCCCTCATCAATTATTTATATATGAAAAAAATTGAAAATCAATAATTATGTAAAATGATCTTTTAATGTTTTCAACCTCGAATTAATCTCCAGCACTCAGTCAATAAGAATAACAACCAAAAGCGGTTAAACTATGTAAAATACAATTAACTTTTGTTGATTGAGAATATTTAAATATGACATTAGATGTTTATTTTTTAATCTATTTCACCAAATCCATTTCATGAAATTGCTGATGGAACATGAAATCGCTGATGGAACATCTCAAATAATCATATTTCCTTTTTGCTCAAAGTAACCTCTATACAGTGCACCGTGTTAAAAAAAAAAAAAGAAAAAAAAAAAGGAGATTACGCATTACGTTCAACCGTTTAAGTAACATTTAAATAGATTAAAGATTTAATATATTTTGCATTAATTATGGAGCCGATAGAGTTGGTCAAAGTCTAAGTTTTTTTTTTTTTTATGACTTCCTATCGTAAATAGTCTTATAGTGATCACCACTAATCATAAACTATAAGATTAGCTCATTAAGTAGGTTCCATCATGATATACCACGAAGTATTAGACAAGACATGCCATGGATCAAAAAGTCGGTCCAAATTAATGTTTATGTGCAAGAACCGACCCATGGTGTACACGTGTTAACATCTTCATGATAATTTTCTTTTGTTCATTAAGATTTCCATTGATCCAAATCTGTTACATTCCCACCTACTTTTTTACTATCCACTCCAAATTAAACACAACTCATGATTCTAATAATTAAAGGCGGCCATTAAACATATATTCAAAAGAACCCATTATAGAAACACATAACGAGAAGGTGAATGAATCTCACAGCTTATTTTGAGGCATTCCATTACGAACACAATAATGAAGAAGAGACTAAGCTTGAAGCAAATCTTGGTGAGTCTCTCCAAACTTGGTGTAAGTTTGCGCGTAAGATATCTTGGTAGTAACAAGATTCAAGTTTCTGACACAGTGATCAAGAACGTATCTATATGTCCCGAGGATGAAACGGTGTCTGAAGAGAAGGCTACCGAAGGAAGAAGGAGAATCAAAGTGGTGATAACTAGAAAACAGCTGGATAGCTTGTTGGCGAAGCAAGTTTCATTGGAGCAGCTAGTTTTTGTGAATCAGAGAACCTCTCTCAGATGTTATGACGATAGTAAATGGATCCCAAGGCTTGAATCTATCCATGAATCACCTGAATTGTAAGGATTTGGGTTTTATATGTTTCTTCAGATTTTGTTGCTGATGGTATAATAAACACATGTTGGTAACTAGGTTTTAAAACATAGTGTAAGTATTATAAAGTCTTTTTGCACTTTTGTGTTGTTTAACTAAAAAAGTATACATAGAATAGGGGAACATAGCAAAAAGAGCAAGAACAGAGGAAACACATTTGTAATCATAGGTGTTTTTTTTGTTAGAGTTTTAGTCATACGTTAATTTTAATTATATTCGGAGATAGAATAGTAAATGATTCAAGACTCAAGAGAGGCAAATGAAATACAAAGAGTCAACATAAAAGGATTGGAGATTGGAATGATACCACTGACTGAATAAATTAGTATTAAAAACTGAATCTTGTCTCTGTTTTGAAACATAGGGGATGCAATATTGGATATGAAAACATAATATAGAATTAAATTGTAACTATATTATAGTCTCACACACAAACTCAACAGTCTATATTTAGCAAATAGAACAAGAAATTCTCTCTATCAGACAACAACGAGAGAGATGGCTCATAAGTCATAAGTCATAAGCTAGGTTGGTACTTGTAGTACAAGCCATATTGTGTCCAAATCCATGGTGGGTAAGAACTAACATGCGGGTATTGGTAACCCGAAGGATATAATTGTGGTGCAAATTGGTTCCTGAACATGAAAAAATCCCCAATAAAGTGAACTAATTTAGGTTCTAATTCACCACATATATTTAGTTTAAATATTATAGTGAAGAGTGAAAATATTACCAGTTAGGTACTTGATGGTTAGCTAATTGTGGACCTGTGTTTACCAAAAAAAATATTACTGGTAAAATGTATTGATAAGAAGAAAAAAATATATAGAGAGAATTGAGAATAAACCGTTTTGATTAAGTTGGTTTTGGTCATTGTTAACCCTAGCACCAATATAAGCAAGATTGCACTTGGCCGTTCGTCCGTCTATAATTGGATTTGGATTTTCGCAAGCTCTCGTTGCAGCTTCAGAATCTCTAAACGTGACCTAATAAAAATTCGTTCCCAATTCCGAGTTTTGCTAGCATTTCCATGTTGTAATATTATATTTATCAAACATGGAAACGGTGAAAAAGAAAAGGAGAAACAATATTCATGTCTTAATCTCCGTTATCAATTCTACAGTCTTAATCAGTTCAAAATAATAGTTCTATATTGTTAAATACTTACAAAACCATAGCCTTCTGATCGTCTTGTTTCCCAATTAAATACCACATTAATTAGAAAAAAAATTCCTATGAAGGAAGAAGAATCAAAGTGGTGATAACCAGAAAACAGCTTGATCTCTTGTTTACGGAGCAAGTGTCATTGGAGCAACTTATTTTTGTGGATCATAGAACATCTCTAAGATCTTTTGACGACACTAATAAGTGGAAACTAAGGCTTGAATCTATCCATGTAACACTTGAACTGTATAGGTTTTAGATGTTTCTTCAGATTATTAAGATGATGGTATATCAATCACTAAGATTTGGTGAGATAACTCTTTTAAAATATTGTTAACTGTCATATAAAGTCTATTGATTTCGGTATTGTTTATTTAAATATGTCACACTTGAATTTACAGAAAATAGTCTAATGGAGCAAAGCAGAGCAAGGTAGAGGAAAATAGAAGAATCGATCGATTGGATTATGAAATAAATAAAACGATTAACAAGATACAAATCAATATTTTAATTAATCAAGAACTGTATATGGGGTTTTCAAGAACATAGAATAACATTGATAAATCAAAAAGCATAAACATAAGATAATCATCGAACTC
>VBRH01000875.1:16182-26187 GCA_014578085.1 Cardamine resedifolia | reverse complement strand
GTATTTTAAAAATCTTACATAATAAATATGTTCAAAAATTTTAATAAAAATTAATTTGAAATATTATATATGATATCTACTATTTATTTTCTAATTTTTTAAAAATAATTTTATGTTATTATTTTAAGATTTTAAGCTATTTATGGCGGATCCGGATATCCACGGGTATTGACGGATTTGGATCGGATCCGGATATCCGCTGATATTGACGGATCTTGATATCAGCGGATATTGATGGATCTGGATCCGGATAATTATTTATCCTATCCGACGGATCCGTATATCCTACAATTTTTTGGATATCCAACCCGTGCCCACCCCTAATCATAAGAGAGACCACAATAAGGTTTTTGTCGCCGAAAGAGCTTAGAGGGACATGCTTTTGGATTATAGTTAAGATGTATGGGCTTATGGGTCTACGGTTCTTGATATGTTGATTGGGAAAAGGGTTTGGAAAGATTATGGTAAGCTTGATTGGAAAGGTTTATATTAGTCTCATTGGGGAAAGTGGTCTCGTTCCATCGACCACCAATGGTACGAGGAATGCCGAACAAAAGACGAAACTTTACCAAGCTGTCATTTTCTCTATTTCCATATGTTTATCATTCATCGTCCTCTTTGTCTTCTACGTCATTTATCTCTGGCGACATAGGAACGATATCGATTGAGCTTCTCTTTACAATGGTAGATTCGACCTCACCAACAATTTCTCTAAGGTAAGCTTCATCTTCTTCAGCTTTCGTTGAGTTTGCTCTTCTAGGAATTTTTTTTTGTTTTTGTAATATGTTGTGTAATGATACCAACAAATCATTACACAAAATAGTACAAAAACCACAAAATCTTTCATAGAAGAGCAAGCTCAACGAAAGCAGAAAAAGATTAAGCTATACCATAAAGAAATTGTTGGTGAGGTCGAATCTACCACCATGAAGAGAAGCTCAATCGATATCGTTGTTACGTCGACGAAGGTACATGACTTACTAGACAAGATGATGAATGATAAACAGATGGGAATAGAGAAGATGACATCTTGGTATAGTTTCATTTTTTGTTCAGCATATCTCTGATTACTTGTTTGAAAAGGCTAATGATTTTCTCACAAAGTGTTTGGATAGAGACCCTATTAAAAGGTGGTATGTTGGTAGTTTGCTCAAACATCAGTTCCTTAAATGGATTGATGAAGAGGAGGAGAAAAAGACAAAGATGATGAATAGGCAGAGGTAGAAGCATCTGCAGCAAATCCATTAGCGATCGTGAAGTACTTGTTCGTTAGGTACTGATAAAATGTATTGTCGAACATTTCGTTTAAGGCTAAATTTTAGTTGATTTTAGGAGCCTAGTGCCTACTAGGCGTTGAGGCACAAGTAAGTATTGCATTTAAGTCTTTCTTATGTTACTTGGTGGTTGCTGCTCATGTAATAATCACCAGTGCCAATTTTTGTTTCGAATTTGATGGATACTTCCACAAATTATTCAAGAACTAATTAGGTCTGTTGTTGGCTTGTTGACGAATTGTGAAATTGCAGGAAGCTGTTCGAAGTTGGATTTTAATGGCAAGTTAGATATCAAAAAGGTCAGGGAAATGATCAGACATCAAAGTCGCTTTTAAGGTTTCTATGTCAATGCAGTTTTTTTTGTTTTTTTCATACTGAGAGTTAAATTAATCTCGAGATATGTTGGTAATGTAAAATTTTGGCAATGATCAAGAAACTCACTCTAGATTTGTGAATTTGTAACTGCATTCTTGTTTTTTCTTTTGTCAATTGTATAAACAATTATATATTGTTTTAGTGATGATAAAATATTTTGCCAAAAAAGTGAATACAAACTGAAAAATAAAATAAAAATTATAACACTTCCATAGAAAATTTAGTAAACCATTGAAAATCAATTTAAATCCAGATTTAGTGGGGGCATGTTGGATTGTTGGGCTTTTGTTTAACAAACACTCATTATATATGATACATACGACATAACTTTTCTACTGTCGTAATTACTCTTTACTTTATCAAAAAAAAAACTTTCTACAGTCGTAGAGTTAGATTGTTGGGCACAGAGTTCCGATAACCGATTCCCAATTTCCATGAGCTGATTCCATTCCGGCAAGTGATTCCGATTTCACTCGACCAAAACAATGTAGGTTCTTCTTCTTCTTCTTACTTGTCCCAATTTTGTTATTAATAATCATTTTCATAAGACCCCTATCCTGACTTAGTCTGCTCGTGATTTAGTTTCTGTCTTATTCTTCTTCTTCCTCTGTCGAAGTTGAATTAAATAGAATTTTTGGTTGTTTGGTGTTAGGTTGCGAGTTATGTCTGTCTATTTATCTTTTCATCCAAATTGTTTGTCTGAAACTTGCATTTTTAATTTCTATTATTATTTTACAGATTTCTTTGTCTGAAAAAAAAAATGGTTGGTAGATGGAAGTCGAAACAAGCTCGTTCCAGAGGGTCAAATCGTAGATTGAAAGAAGATAGAATAAGCCAATTAACAGATCCTTTGATATGTGAGATACTTTCTCATCTTCCCGCAAAAGATGCTGTTAAAACAAGCGTGTTATCAACCAGATGGAGGAGTCTCTGGCTTTGGGTTCCTTGTCTGGAATTGGATTCCTATGAGTTCCCAGATTTCAACGCCTTTGTGAGTTTTGGTAACAGGTTTTTCGATTCCAGTAGAGTTTCATGCATAGACAAGCTCAAGTTATATCTTGGTGACGATGCAAAAAATGTAGATGATGGCTCTTATCTCACGTCATGGATTGAGGCTGCAGCTAAGCGTAAGGTCCAACATCTTGATGTTTTTTGTCCTCCCGATGGTCATCTTTATGAGTTCCCCATAAGCCTTCACATCTGTAAGACACTGGTTTACTTAAAACTCCATGAGGTGATCTTAGCTAATACCGAGTTTGTTTCCTTACCTTGTCTGAAGACTATGCATTTAGAATATGTTTGCTATCCCAATGAGGCCACCTTTGAGAGACTTGTCTCTTGTTGTCCTATATTGGAAGATTTAAAGATTTTTGGACGTGGGATTAATGCTCCTGAAGTCTTTCGGGTGCACTCTTTGTCACTGAAGAAGCTCGACATATATCTACGCCATTATTCGCGTAGTGATAAATATGGAGTTGTTATTGATGCTCCTCTACTATGCTCTTTGAGTATCGATGATGACAAATATGAAAGTTATATAATTAACAACTTGAATTCCAATTCCAAGTTAGTTATTTCTCTCAACTGTGGTTGCGAAGCTTTTGATGAAGTAAGTGTTTCATCGAGGAGAAGTAGCATCCGCGATTTTCTGCTCGGGATTTCTAAAGTCAGGAAAATGATCATACATGAAGACACTTATAAGGTATACAATATGTCATGTCAAGTCCGGTATAAGACATGTACATACTCTATCATGAAAGTTTCTGACCCACATTATTTTTCTTTTTGGTTTCAGCTCATCTGTCAGTATTCGAGATTAGAACCGCTGCCTCAGTTTGCTCACATGTCCCGCCTGCATGTTGATTTTAATGTATCTGATTTGAAATCATTACTAACAATTCTTGGGAGCTGCCCAAACTTGAAATCCCTCATCTTGGTAATGATCTGCTAAACCCTATGAGCTTTCTCATCTCTACGAATGACTTCTGCCTATCTTTTCATTGCCTTTTCTCCTCTCTCTTTTATGTTACCTCAGATATGGGATGGTAACTTTAAGAAGATGCATTCCGAGGAAATGAATCAAATCAGTTTTTCATATGTTCCTGAGTGTTTGCTATCTTCGCTCAAGTCTGTTGATATCAAAACCAACATCTCGGGATATGCTGCAGAAATGAAGCTAGTAAGGTACTTCCTAGAGAAATCCGTAGTCCTCAAGAGACTGACTCTTCGGGTGAATTATTGTGCAAATGGAAATGTCATATTCAAGAAACTCCTGAAAATTCCAAGACGCTCTATCACATGTCAAGTCGTTGTACTTTGATATGTAAAGACGAGAGAGAGAGAGAGAGAGAGAGAGAACATGTGAAGATTAAGCTCTTGCCACACAAGAAATGCTGGAGTAGGCTTTGTTTAGGTTTCTTTTGTAGTAAATAGAGATGAGAGCTGTTTGTACTACATTTGCAAGAAGTCTTGTTGTTGTTTAGAATCGGTTGGTCTTGTATTGTTTAGCGAAACTATAAGTCAGTTATCCATCACTAGACTCTATCAAGGTTGTTTTATTAACAAGTTAAGCAATGAAGTGAGTTAGTCTTTCTTTCCTTTTTTTTGTTATTAACATCATCTTTTATTAGCGTTGTTATTTTCCTCCTTGGTTCAAACGTGTTAGTCAAACTGATCCGGGACTTCCTAATTAAAAAATTTAGTAACAAAGAAGGTTTATTACTAGTTAATTTGAGAGCTAATTTGAAGATAAAGAAGATGAATTAAAACTTAGCAATCCTGCGTCAAACATTACTTAAGTAACCAACGATACATACGCTAGTTCTCATCACTCATATGACTCTGTCCGGTCCGTTAAAAAAACAGGATTAAACCAGTTTTTAGGATCTGAACAAAATTGGGTATTTCCGGTTTAGTCCAATCAATCGGACTTTTGGCTCTTTCTTAGCCAATTTACACGCACTATCCGAAATGGACCATTTATCTTCGGGCTTAATCGGTTCAGACCGGACAAAACCGAGGTGGTCCAATTTAATATTCAATTTATAAAAGAGCTATTTGAACCACGAACACAGCACACCATTTTCATCAAACCCAACAGATAGATAAACGGCAAGGCGTTTGCAGTAGGAGATAAACGGTAAGGCGTTTGTGCCAAAGGAGTCGAAAAGCCGTATTCAACTAGAGTCCGTAATCGATTCGTCTTCCCAAGAGCAATAAATAAGAAAGAGCCATTACTTCACTCCCTCACAGTGGTCAGTGGTCGATAACATGAAATCATCTTCTGCATGACCGTGAAGGAAGACCAATAGTTTTGATCAGCCGTGCTAATTAAACTCCATACCGGTGCGTTCTTGATTCTTCTTCTTCTTCTTCTTCTTTTTTTACTGTTCCTTGATTTTAGTCAACTTTAGAAACCTTGAAAACCATAACCTAACAAGCCATCACATGTGGTTTTAGTTCGTTTCGCTTTGTTACGATATTGATGTATGACTTTCATGTGGTTCAGTTGATATATTTTATCTGTGTCCGAACTTTATACGTATCCATATTTGTTTGACGCAAGCTACAGTGTCCGTATGTCGTATTTGATTCGAAATCGATTCGTTGTAACATTTGATTTTTATTTTATTTTATATATGCAGAGTAGTTTGTGTGAAGAAATTGCAAATGGGAAGCAGGAAGAAGAAAACCAAAATATGTGAGGAAGATAGGATAAGCCACTTACCTGATCATTTGAGATCTGAAATACTTTATCATCTTTCTACCAAAGAAGCTGTAAGAACAAGTGTTCTGTCCACGAAATGGAGAAATCTTTGGCAATTGGTTCCTGGATTGGACTTACACTCTGACACATTCAAAAATATGGATGCCTTCATGAGTTTCGCTGAAAGGTTTTTTGATTACCACAGGGAGTCATGGATACGCAAACTCCGGTTAAGTATTAGGGATTATCCTATTGGTAAGTGTGTTCTCAGCTCATGGATTGATGATGTGACTACGCGTAGGATTCAACATCTTGATGTTAAGTCTGATCTCTTTGGTAAGATACCCCTGAGCATATATACCTGCAAGACACTGGTACACTTACGACTCTGTTGGGTTGCCTTGGCTAATGCTGAGTTTGTTTCCTTACCTTGTCTCAAGATCATGCATTTAATAGATGTTGACTACCCCAATGAGTCTATGTTGCAGAAACTTATCTCAGGCTCTTCAGTTCTGGAAGATTTAACGCTCATCAGACCTAATATTGAAAAGGTTTTACAAGTGCGCTCTCAGACGCTAAAGAGAATCTACATTAATGACGATGTCCAAGTTGTGATTGATGCTCCTCTACTCCAGTGCTTAAGGACTAGATTTACTCAACAAAGAACTTTGAGATCATCAATTTGGGTTTCTCTACCAAACTAGATATTGATGTCGTCTATGGCCATGTAAGTAGATGCTTGATACATGGAATGATTGGAATCCTCACCGATATTTCGAGGGTCAAGGATCTAGTTATTGGTAGTAAATTTTGGAAGGTATACATACAGCTCAACTTTTAAGCATATATAAAAATATTCTTCCAATAAAGTTTCTCACCATAACATTTTTGTTTCTTTTTTTATGTTTACTTCTGTTACCAGGAGATCTTTGTATACTCAAAACATGGACGGGTGCTTCAGTTTCGTAACCTATCCCGTTTGAATGCTAGATTTTATAAATCTGATTTTGAAATGTTGCCAAACCTTCTTGAGAGTTGCCCAAAACTAGAATCTTTCATATTGGTAATGAATAACTTTAACCCTCAGATTTACGCATATTCTTTGTAAAAGTCTTTTATGTATCTCTCTACTCAAATTGTTTTCTTCTGTTTTTGCAGGAATTGGTTAAGGACCTATCCATGCGTGGTAAGAAGAAAGAACCAAAGGTGATGTTTTCAACAGTGCCTCGGTGTCTGGTATCATCGCTCAAGCTTGTGGAATTGAAACGTTCGACTCCAGGGTATGAAGGAGAAATGGAGCTAGTAAGATACTTGCTGAAGAATTCAACAATCCTGGAGAAATTTATGCTCAATGTTTACTATACGAAAAAGGCTAAGTGTGACTTCCTTAAAGAACTACTTGCAATACCGAGATGCTCTAGCGTTTGTGAAGTCCTCGTTTTTTAGGTACTAAAAGCCAAAAGGTATTGTTGAACATTTTCTTTTGGAGCAAATAGGGATGAAATTTATTAAGCGATGTTTGCAAGAAACCTTCTTATTGTTTAGAATCGTTTGTTGTTGCCTTAGGCAGCGAAACTACAAGTCACTCATCCGTCTCTAGAGACTATTAAGGTTGCTAATCAACCCTCTTTTTTCTTTGTCAAAATATCCAATGGCGTTTTATGAAAACCCTAACCCAGACTGTCTCTCTCTCACTGTAATTTCTTCTGCATATGCCACCATGAGTCTTCTTCTGCGAACGTTGATGTTACTTGTTGATTTTGAAAAATCTCTTAACTAGAACTTGAACTGAAGGAAAATTGTTTGATAGTATCTCTGAAACTAGCTAGGTTTCCTATTTTTGTGTGCAGATTTCATTTTGTTCTGAAAAGTTTTATACCCAAGAAAACAATGTTTGGCAGAGGGAAATCGAAACAGGCTCGTTCTTAAAGGTCGAGTAGTGGATTAAAGGGAGACAGAATAAGCCAATTACCAGATCCTTTGATATGTGAGATACTCTCTCATCTTCCCACAAAGGATGCTGCAAGAACAAGCGTTTTATCAACCAGATGGACAGTCTGTGGCTTTGGGTTCCGATGAGTTCCCATATTTCAACGCCTTTGTGAGTTTTGGTAACAGGTTTTTCGATTCCAATAGGGTTTCATGCCTACACAAGCTCAAGTTGACTATTAATGGAAATTAAGATAATTATGATGATGATGATACATCTTATACCACGTCATGGATTGATGCAATAGTTAAGCGTAAGATCCAATATCTACATGTTGAAAGTCCTGCAGATCCTGGATTTGCATATCATGAGATGCCCTTATATGCAAGACACTCGGCTACTTAAAACTCTTTGAGGTAAGCTTTGATAAAGCTTGCCTGAAGACTATGCATTTGGAATATATTTTTGCCGAGTTTGTTGACATCAATAGCTGAATCTCGGGGTATGCTGCAGAAATGAAGATAGTAAGATACTTTTTGGAGAGTTCAGCAGTGCTCAAGAAACTGACTCTACTTTTGAATGACTGTGGAAATGAAAACGTCATATTAAAGAAACTCCTGAAAATCCCAAGACACTCTACCACATGTGAAGTCGTGGTACATTGATTGGTATAGACTAGAGAGAGAACCATGAGCAGCTTAAGCTCTTGCGGCACAAGGGATGCAGATGTAGGATCTATACTTCTTTTGGAGTAAATAGGGATGAAAACTGTTACTTGTACATCTCTAGAGGCCCTTAAGGTTTGGTGTGGAAATCGATCGTCGACCCAAAAACAAGACCAACCGATTCTAAACAACAAAAAGATTTCTTGTAAACATGGCTTAACAGTTTTCATCCCTATTTACGAGTAACATTTTTCATCCCTATATATGGTAGTGAAACCATAAGTCACTCGTAAATCTCTAGAGGCCCTTAATGTTGTTAATCTGCCTTCTTTTGGTTTGTGAAAATATAAAAGGAAGGTTGTTCCGTTGACAAGTTAAGCAATGAAGTTTTTTAGTGTTTTCTTATGTTCCTTTGTGCTTACTCAATCATGGCCATTGCTTCAGCGTCTGAAGCTGAAAGTGCGGTATTGGTTAAAGAATGCAGATTTGATGTTGATTATTGATTGTCCATTACCATGGTAGCTGCTCTATCTACTGAATTAACCGACCATACATACGCTAGTTCTCATCCATCTAGTACTCATATGACTCTGTTTGGTCCGAAATAAACCCAGTATTAAACCAGTTTTTAGGATCTTAACAATTTGGGTATTTTTCCGGTTTAGTCCAATCGGCTTTTGTTTGTTACTTGGTTTTTGCGTTGCCACTTACAAAATCCGAAATGTTTTGTGGACACTTTGATCTTCGGGCTTAACGGTTCAGACCGGAAACGACCGAGTTGGTCCAATTAGAAAAAAAAAAATAGAAGCATGAACACATCACACCGTTTTTCATCAACCTCAACGGAGAGATAAACGGCAAGGCGTTTGCATTTAGATGAAACTAGATGTCCCAATAAGGCCACTTTAGAGAAACTTATCTCAGGCTCTCCACTTCTGGAAGATTTAATGCTCATCAGATCTTCATCTAGTATTGCTAAGGTTTTACAAGTGCGCTCTCAGACGCTAAAGAGAATCCACATCAATGAGTCTTCTGCCAAAGTTGTTATTGATGCTCCTCTACTCCAGTGTTTGAGGACTTGTACTTACTCAACAGAGAACTTTGAGATCGTCAATTTGGGTTTCTCTACCAAACTAGATATATCCTTTGGCCATTGGACATACAGTGGAAGCTTGATTCATGACATCCTCACCGATATATCGAGGGTCAGGGACCTAGTTATTACTAATATTTGGGAGGTATACATCTCAACGTTTTGTGCATATATAATAACAATGTTCTTCCATGAAAGCTTCTCACCATAAACATTCATTTTTTACTTGTTTACTTCTGTTACCAGGACATCTTTCTATACTCGAAATCAGGACCGGTGCTTCAGTTTTGTCACCTTTCCCATTTGAATACTAGATTTTATATATCTGATCTTGAAATGTTGCCAACCCTTCTTGAGAGCTGCCCAAAACTAGAATCTTTCGTATTGGTAATGAATAACTTTAACCCTCGGATTTATGCAAATTGTTTGTAAAAATATTTTATGTATCTCTCTACTCAAATGGTTTTCTTCTATTTTATTTTTTTCCTTTTGTTTTTTCAGAAATTGGTCAAGGACCTGTCCATGCATCATAAGAAGAAGGAAAAAAAACAAATGTGACGTTTTCAACAGTGCCTGAGTGTTTGGTATCATCGCTCAAGCTTGTGGAACTGAAACGTTCGATCCCAGAGTATGAAGGAGAAATAGAGCTACTAAGATACTTGCTGAAGAATTCAACAATCCTGGAAAAATTAAAGCTCGGTGTTTACTATACAAAAAAGGCAGAGTGTGACTTCCTTAAAGAACTCCTTACAATGCCAAGGATCTCTAGCGCTTGTGAAATCCATTGTTCTTTCGTTCCTAAACGAAATTGGTTTTGAGATCAATAACATTCCTATATTATTGATATGTTAAGGTTTGCTAATCTGCCTTCTTTGGTTTGTGAAAATATCAAAGGAAGGTTGTTGTTTATAAACAAGTTAAGCAATGAAGAAGTTATTGAGTGTTTTTTTTTTTTTTTTTTT
>VBRH01000874.1:29336-44795 GCA_014578085.1 Cardamine resedifolia | reverse complement strand
TATATATATATATTTTAAAAAAATTTAAATATTTTTGTTTCCATACCTCAAATCTGAATAACAAGCCGCTTGATCTTTATACAAAACGAACTCCTCTGTCTCATCGTGGAAAATGGTTTTCTGCATGGCGGCTTTCACCATAGCCTCGGGAACGCCATGGTTAACGAGCTGAAAACAACCGATAGTGGCTATAGCATCTAGCAGGGCCGAGAGGGAGCTCAACTGCTGAAAATCGAAGGTGGGAGGGTTCACAAGGAATGTGTGCTTGGGGAAGACTTTATCGGGCAATACAAGATTTGGGACTCGACCACACTTATCCAAGAACTCGGAGAGGACGTCTTCGTTTGCCGTGAAGGAGGCCCGGCGGCTGGATGCCACAGGGGAGGGAGGAGGAGCTCGGAAATCAGGAGATGAAACTTCCATTTCTGTTTGGGTCTTAATTACTTACATCTCCTTTGCTTATTAATTAATTTATGGAGAGGCCTCATTGGAGAAAGAAAAAAGCGTTGTTAGAAAAAAGCAAGGGCATCATGATGAGATGCAATTCTCTTGTTTGCCTTTCTTTATCCCCATTTCAACTTTCGCCTTTCCGAACTATAATGAGAATCACCTAGTTTGGGCCTTAATCGGCCTTTTTCTTTGCCTCAACAAATAAATCATATTTTGGGCCGTAGAGAATCATCATGGTGATTGGGCCGAAGGTCAATTATGAGCCCCGCTGATGTGGATTCTCGCATCGCGTGTGAAACAGAAAAAAAGGCATAGTCCAAGTTGGAGGAGACTTGTGTCACATAAAATAAAAAGAATGTCAAGTAGAAGGCAAGTGGGGCTCATCCCAATTCCAAAATCCAAACCAACTACATCTACACCCTACATAGATGGTCGTTGGATTTTCGCTTGAAAACAATGTGGCATTTGCTATTTTGGTCACAATTTCTAATTGAAAAGAAATGAGAAGAAGAGAGGTCAGAGTCAAGAAAAGTTATTATAATTTAGATTTTGTAGGTAAAAAATTGACAAAAGCGCACCAACAAAGGGACAGTTGGGGAATAAAGGGAGAAGCCAAGGAGTGGAGACGAAATTAGGAAGAGATAGAAAAGAAAGACACGTCAACAATTTCCATGGAGGTTCTGTGCCATTTGCAAAGCTCTCAGATTTAGAGCGTGTGAGAAAGATAGGGATCCATCCATCCATACGGAGAGGAAGGAAACTCTGTTGTCTTTCTAGTTCTAAGAGAGAGAGAGAGAGAGCGAGACGATCACGGTGGCGCTGAAGAAGAAGACTCTCTCCGTCTCCTCTCTCCTCCTCCGTCTACGCAACAAGGCATCCCCAGGCGTCATGATCTCTCTCAGTCCCTCCTCTTTTCTGGTATCCATTCTCATCTTCTTTCTCCATTCTTTTACTAAATTCATCCATGTCTTTTCAATTGCCCTGCTTTGGTTTCTCAGAACAAGACGGGTGTTCCTGGATGTTCCACCCACCTCTCTCTGCGCCAGCCTAGAACTATTGCCCCTCCTGCTTCCTTCAGAGTGTTTTCCGCTCTCGGATCTAACCGGGATCCCAACGGCAGCGTTTTGATTGAGACCACTGCCACTTCATCCTCCTCTCTCGAGACCACCGCCGCCGACATTGTTCCCAAATCCACCGTATCTGGTGGAGTTCAGGATGTCTACGGCGAGGATGCTGCCACCGAGGACATGCCTATCACTCCTTGGTCTCTCTCTGTCGCCAGGTACTAGCCATTTTTGGAGTTTTTTTTTCTTTTTAAAAGTCCTTAGTTGTTTGGCCATCAAACATGGATGTGAGTGTGTTGCAGTGGTTATACGTTGTTACGTGATCCACATCACAACAAAGGCCTTGCCTTTAGCCACAGGGAGCGTGACGCTCACTATCTACGCGGCCTCCTCCCTCCCACTGTTATCTCCCAAGATCTTCAGGTTTCCCGTCTTGTCAGCTTTCACATACCCTTTCTACATAGAACCTGAAATTTGGGACTTTTAATCCTTTTACTGCACCCTCGTTAACAGGTTAAAAAAATGATGCATACTCTTCGTCAGTATCAAGTTCCCTTGCAGAGGTATATGGCTATGATGGATCTCCAGGTAACTAACAGACTCGGTCTTCTCAACTACTTCTTCATCATGTGGATTTCATTAATGCTTTTGTATTTCAGGAGACCAACGAGAGGCTGTTTTACAAGCTTCTCATTGATCATGTCGAGGAGTTGCTACCAGTTGTCTATACTCCAACCGTTGGGGAAGCCTGCCAGAAATATGGTAGCATTTTCCTGCGTCCACAGGGGCTTTTCATCAGCTTGAAAGAAAAGTGAGTCTTTTTATATGGAAATCAACTACCACTTTCACTATTCTTGTGCTCATCTTTTAACCGAGAGTACAATTCTCTTCAATAGAGGTAAGATTCACGAGGTGCTGAGGAACTGGCCTGAGAAGAACATCCAGGTCATTGTTGTCACTGATGGGGAGCGCATTTTAGGGTTAGGGGATCTTGGATGTCAGGCAAGTTTATTGATTCTATCATCAGAGTGGTAATTCAGGGTCTATCCTCTTACTAATTTGCATATTACATGTCATCATTAATGTCTTCAGGGAATGGGAATACCAGTTGGGAAACTTTCTCTTTATACAGCCCTTGGAGGTGTCCGGCCATCTGCTGTAAGTATAGTTTTATGCAAATCAGCTTTGTTGCATTCAACCACATTCACTCATCTTCCTCTCTATACATTGATCGTCAGTGTCTGCCCGTAACAATTGATGTTGGGACAAACAACGAAAAGCTATTAAACGATGAGTTTTACATAGGGCTCCGCCAAAGGAGAGCCATAGGAGAGGTAATTGGCACCTTGCACCTTCAGTAAAACAGTTTCGGCAAAAACTAGGATGAAACTGAACCCTTAATCCTCTTCTTTCTACAGGAATACTCCGAACTTATGCATGAATTCATGACAGCAGTCAAACAGAACTATGGGGAGAAAGTCGTTATTCAGGTTAGCTTGACACATGGATCTACTGTTTAGAGCTTATGAAGTTTCAAATCTTTATATTTCGTAACTAGACACTTTTCCTTTGATACATTGCAGTTTGAAGACTTTGCCAACCATAATGCTTTTGACCTGCTAGCTAAGTATGGTACAACACATCTTGTTTTCAATGACGATATTCAGGTATATCCTGATTAAGTTGTGATACTCGAGGTAATTTCGTCTTGGGGTACAAATTTACCAAGTTGGGAAACTGTGATTTCATATATAGGGCACGGCATCAGTTGTCCTTGCGGGACTTATCGCTGCTCTTAGATTTGTTGGCGGATCCTTGTCAAACCACAGATTCCTCTTCCTCGGTGCTGGAGAGGTGAGGGTTCGGCTATTCCTTTCAGTAAAATCCATTCCGTCAATATGTTCATCTATTTCCTGGATGCGGATGGGATATCTGCAGGCTTGTTACATGGTTTTATGTCCCCATTTCTTTGTGATGCAGGCTGGCACTGGAATAGCTGAACTAATTGCCCTTGAGATATCAAAGAAGGTAAGCTATAAGCTTGGGTTCATTTGCTTTATGAAGCTACTTGCTTTCTTATATGAAGTATTTGTTGGTGACTGTAGTCCCATATTCCACTGGAAGAGGCTCGGAAGAATATTTGGCTTGTGGATTCGAAGGTAATTTATGAGACATGGATTTGTCTTTCTTTTGCACGTACTTAAACCTAATGACAGGTTTTAATCAATGTAGGGATTGATTGTCAGTTCGCGTAAAGAATCCATTCAACATTTCAAAAAGCCATGGGCTCATGACCATGAACCGATAAGGGAACTTGTTGATGCCGTCAAGGTGTGTTGGTCGTTGTTCTGCTGTAGAAGATATAATCTCTGGGGAAGAGACTTAAACTCAGCTTTAAAACTGAACCCCTTTTTTTTATGCAGGCAATCAAGCCGACAGTACTGATTGGAACATCGGGAGCAGGTCAAACTTTCACCCAAGATGTGGTGGAAACTATGGCAGAGCTAAATGAGGTATCTTGTTTCCGCATCGACTTGCATGAAAAAAAAAGAAATAAGCAGTTTTGCATTTGCATTTTGTCTGGGTGCACATGGTTCTGACCATTAAGTTAAAAATTTGGTGCGTACAGAAACCCATCATTCTTGCTCTTTCAAACCCAACTTCTCAGTCAGAATGTACAGCGGAAGAGGCCTACACATGGAGTCAGGTAAAATGAGTTAAGATTGTGATTTCTCATGATCAGAGAGAAGTGGAGGATTGTCGTTGTGTTACTAAAGTAAACCTTTTGATTCACAGGGACGGGCAATCTTTGCAAGTGGAAGCCCATTTGCGCCAGTAGAGTATGAGGGAAAGACGTTTGTGCCTGGACAGGTTGTGATCAAAGCTACAGAATAGGCTTTGACAAGTGATTTAGGAGTGTTGATTCTGACATTTGTGTTGACAGGCGAACAATGCATACATCTTCCCTGGGTTTGGACTGGGTCTAATAATGTCAGGGACCATCCGTGTTCATGATGACATGCTTCTGGCCGCATCAGAAGCTTTGGCTGAGCAACTGATGGAGGAGCACTATGAGAAGGGGATGATATACCCTCCCTTCAGGAATATCAGAAAAATCTCAGCTCGTATTGCAGCCAAGGTGGCTGCCAAGGCCTATGAACTGGGTAAGTAGTTGTGTTACCTGATGCAATGTGTTTCAAGTGCACTAATATAATGTAATGTGTGTTTAAGTGTGAATTACATGATTACGATTCATTATATTTATAGGATTGGCCACGAGGTTGCCTCAGCCCAAGGAGCTGGAGCAGTGTGCCGAGAGCAGCATGTACAGCCCTTCCTATCGAAGCTACCGTTGAGGATAAGCTTAATCTCATTCTCATTTCTCATATGAGTCTCATGGGGCATGGACCTTTCTTTCCTCTCATATTCTTTCACTTTCCTCTTTCCATGAGATTTTTTGTTTGTTTATCAGCATCTTAAAATCTGTGTTGTAATCACTGTTTCCCTTGTTTGTCTGTTGTGTTCTTCTCAAAAGTCTATAACAATAACCAATGAAAATTGTTTCTCTGGGCTATCGTTCTTACTCGCGTATGTAAGCGTCTACGTAGAAACATGTGCTGCTGATTACAAATGAATGTATGGTGTGTTTTTTTTAGGAAAAATGTTAACGTATCATATTTTTATTGATATTTATAGTGATCGTTGGCTTTGTTTGTATGATCTTTTTGAATCATTTTCTTCATTTTATTTAAACGTGTTGTTTAGTTTCTACTTATGTGGGTGGTCATGGTAGCCTAGTACATATTGTCTCTTTCACATTTAGTACTAAAGATTTAAGAAAATAATATATATACAAATTAAAAACATGCAAGTGAGAGTGAAGGTAATTGTGAGTGGAAAACTTGAAAAATGAAGGGAAAAAAAAACAATCGATTTCATTAAAATATACCGTAATTGTCAATTAAAGAGTGAAATGACAATTAGAGGAAGGGGATGATGTAAGTAAGAGTAAGACGATAAGAAAAGAAAAAGACGCAGAGCAAAATATCGCGAAAAATTAAGGTCGATTCTCAGAAGTTCGTTCCGGCGAGAAGAAGTGAATCTCTCCCCGCATAAATTCTCTGTAAGCAGCTTCTCTTATATCACCCAATTTCTCATATATCTTTTGAATTCTTGATGTTGCTACTTTGGCTTAACGGAATACAACATGAACCCTAGAATCCTTAAGTTGATTTTGCTAGGGGTTTGTGATTGTTTACTAGGGGCTGGTTGTGTGTTTGGAAGCCTCGGAAGAAGATTTGAGCATCCCCAGTTACTAGTGGCAGCAAGTAAGTAAAAGTAAAGTAGGTCTAATTTGGGTGAGATGGAAAAAAAGTACTAACTGCCAAATCTGACAGTGGTACGAGAAAAGGATATCTGCTGGGAATACGCGGAGAAACTAGATGGTAACAAGGTAAAATGCAAGTTTTGCTCTAGAGTTCTTAATGGCGGCATTAGTAGGTTGAAGCATCATCTCTCTCGCCTTCCCAGTAAAGGGGTCAATCCTTGTGCCAAGGTTAGGGATGATGTTACTGATAGAGTCCGATCCATTTTATCTGCCAAGGATGATTCCCCTATCACCAACAACAAGCCTCCACCTTTATCTGCTTCCCTGCCTCCTGATCCTCCTCTATCTCCTGCTTCCAAACTATTTCCTAGTATCTCTTCTCCCAATGCGCTGGAGATTGCTCAGAGGACTATTTCTCTCTTCTTCTTTGAGAACAATATTGACTTTGCTGTTGCCCGCTCACCCTCTTTTCACCAAATGCTCGATGCCATTGCTAAGTGCGGTCCTGGCTTGGTTGCCCCTTCTTCTCTTTCTCTCAAGACTCTATGGTTGGACAGCCTCAAATCTGATATTTCTTTTCAACTCAAAGATACTGAAAAGGAGTGGGTCACCACGGGCTGTACTATCATCGCTGAGGCATGGACTGACAACAAATCACGAGCGCTCATTAACTTCTTCGTCTCATCACCTTCCCGTACCTTGTTTCACAAGTCTGTGGATGCCTCCTCATATTTCAAGAACACTAAATACCTTGCTGATTTATTTGATTCTATTATTCAAGATATTGGACAGGAGCATATTGTGCAAATCATTATGGACAACAGCTTCACCTACACAGGTATCTCAAACCATATCTTGCAAAACTATGCAACCATTTTCGTTTCCCCTTGTGCATCTCAGTGTTTGAACATGATATTAGAAGAATTCTCCAAGGTAGATTGGGTCAACCAATGTATATTGCAAGCTCAGGTGATAGCTAAGTTTGTCTACAACAACAGCTCCTTGCTAGATTTGATGAGAAAGTTAACAGGTGGGCAAGATATAATCAGAACCGGTGTCACAAGGTCTGTCTCTAGTTTTCTATCATTACAGTCAATGATGAAGCAGAAAGCAAAGCTAAAACACATGTTCAATAGCCCTGACTATTCCACAAACACTAATAAACCACAGAGCATGTCATGCGTGGGTATCCTCGAGGATAATGATTTTTGGAGAGCTGTGGAAGAAAGTGTGGCTATTTCCGAGCCTATCCTCAAAGTGTTGAGAGAAGTTTCTGGTGGAAAGCATGCTGTAGGATCTATATACGAGTTAATGTCGAGGGCCAAGGAGTCAATACAGACATACTACATCATGGATGAGAATAAGCATAAGGTCTTTTCTGACATCGTTGATACAAAGTGGTGTGACCATTTGCATTCACCTCTTCATGCAGCAGCAGCATTCTTGAACCCCTGTATTCAGTATAACCCGGAGATAAAGTTCCTCACTTCGTTGAAAGAAGATTTTTTCAAGGTGTTGGAGAAACTTCTTCCCACTAGCGATCTGCGGCGTGATATTACAAATCAGATATTCACTTTCACTAGGGCAAAAGGAATGTTTGGCTGTAATCTGGCGATGGAGGCGAGGGATTCAGTTTCACCAGGTATATATTTAAATCATGAATCATGAATGGAGTATAATTTTTAGTCAAATTCCAAGGGTTGCTATTCGTAACCTGGAATGTTAATACAGGGTTTTAAACCAACCTGACTAGTGAAGAGAGATGTCAAGGTAGTCTGAGTTGCAAGAAAACTAATCCATGTATCTGTGTAGCTTATGACTGCAATTAAAGCAATGTAGTCTTATTAAACAAGCAAATAAGTGCAGATTGATATAGCCTGGCACATAGTAGACCAAATTGCAAAACATATAGATGTCTTCCCTCAAACAAGCTAGCTTTTTTTTGTGTCCATTCAGGGCAGAGTATGGTCTGGGTTCTTGAGAATTGGTATAATAGCAGCTAAGCACTAGAAGTTGATGTCTAATGATGGTCTGTTTAGTAATGCAGGTCTGTGGTGGGAGCAGTTTGGTGACTCAGCACCAGTGTTGCAGCGTGTGGCCATGAGGATACTGAGTCAAGTTTGCAGTGGTTACAACTTGGAACGCCAATGGAGCACATTCCAGCAGATGCACTGGGAAAGGCGAAACAAGATTGACAGGGAAATACTGAACAACTTGGCGTATGTGAATCAGAATCTAAAGTTAGGAAGAATGATAACCCTGGAGACAGACCCAATTGCCCTAGAGGACATTGACATGATGTCGGAGTGGGTGGAAGAGGCAGAGAATCCCAGCCCCGCCCAGTGGCTAGACCGTTTTGGGTCCGCCCTTGATGGAGGCGACTTGAACACCAGGCAGTTTGGCGGTGCTATTTTCAGTGCCAACGACCATAACATCTTTGGCTTGTGAAGTCCAGGTAAGAGGGTTTTCATGAGTTGTCAAGTGTTTAACCACACCTCGGCTCGCTATATTGCACATAATGTTTGTTATAAGTAAAGGTAAATGATTCCTGTAGAAGCAAAATACACTGTAACTCATCATGTTCATATAACGGAATTGCCTGCCATATTTGGATTCGTAAAACAGTGAGTTTTTTTGTTTGTTTGTAGTTTTGTATTAAGTAAAGCCCATATGATGGTATATCTTATTGGGCCAATAATGAGGCCCCCAAAAAATAAAAGAAAAATCGGTCAATTTAGTAAGAAAGTAAGGCTCGTCTTTGGGTTCGTTTAGGTGATTCAGATCACAAGTATACCGAGAATGGCGTCGTACCGGCCGCCGTTTCCTCCTCCCCCCCAGCCGCCGTCTCAAAATCCATTACCTCCTCCGCCACCTCCGCCGTCATTACCCCCTCCTGTTCCTCCACCGCCGCCTTCGCATCAACCGTACTCTTATCCTCCGCCGCCTCCCCCTCCGCATGCTTACTATCAGCAGGCGTCCCACTATTCTCAATTCAACCAGCTTCAAGCTCCTCCGCATCCTCCAACTTCTCCTCCTCCTCCTCCTCCTCCCCCTTCAGCTCCTCCTCCCCTCGTACCCGATCCTCCTCGAAACCAAGGGCCCAATGACCGCGACAAAGGGGCATCCAGACGGGAGCGTGCTAAACCGGATCCACCGAAGCACCACAGGTCTCATCTTCCCCATGCTAAGAATTCCGGTGTCGAAATCGAGACCGACGAAGAGAGGAGGCTTAGGAAGAAGAGGGAGTTAGAGAAACAAAGGCAAGAAGAAAAACTTAGACAGCAGATGAAAAATTCTCACAAGGGACACACCTCCGTTGTTGGATCTCGCGCCGAGGAGAGGAAGCCTACGCCTCTACTCACCACCGACAGGGTTGAGAATAGGTTAAAGAAACCAACCACCTTCATCTGCAAGCTCAAGTCAGTATTCCCGCTTCTATTTCTTTCAATATTCCATCTTTTAAGTAAACAAACATATATACATATATATATATATATATATATTAACTGGTGTTTTGCGTTTCTTGCCTTTCTTCAAGGTTCCGGAATGAGCTCCCTGACCCTACTGCACAGCTTAAGCTGATGACAATTAAACGAGATAAAGATCAGTATGTTACCCCTCTTGCTCGGAACCAAAAGATCATCGGATTTTATTTGTTGAATATGCAGAAACCGTCATACATTTGTGTTATTCTCCTTTTTCTTATTTCGTATATCTGATACAGCTATTTTATCTCACTAGATATACAAAGTATACCATCACATCGCTGGAGAAATTATGGAAACCAAAAATCTTTGTCGAGCCTGATCTTGGGATACCATTGGATCTGCTTGACCTTAGTGTGTACAAGTATGATCTCTCAAAAAAAAAATTATATTGAGTCTTAATTGCTAGAGCTCATCTACTGGGATACTTACTGTCGTTACGCTTTTCAGCCCTCCCAAAGTCAAGGCACCTCTTGCCCCTGAAGATGAAGAACTGTTGCGTGATGATGATGCTGTTACAGCTATTAAGAAAGATGGCATCAGGAGAAAAGAAAGACCAACTGATAAAGGTGTTTCTTGGCTCGTGAAAACCCAATACATTTCCTCAATTAATAATGAATCGGCAAGACAGGTATCAATCTGAGCTGTTTGAATTTTTTCTTGTGATTTTTATATATATAGCTAGTAGAAACAGTTTCATCTCCTATGTTCCCCATGTGTAGTCGCTAACTGAGAAACAAGCAAAGGAACTGCGTGAGATGAAAGGAGGCATCAACATCTTGCAAAATATCAACAATAGGTGTGTTTTTTCTATATTTCTAAAGTACAATATGAAAAAGAAGGGCTAATGGTTTCTTTTTCTTTAATCTTTAGAGAGAGACAAATCAAAGATATTGAAGCATCCTTTGAGGCCTGCAAGTCTCGACCAGTTCATGCCACGAATAAAAACTTGCAGCCAGTTGAAGTTTTACCACTGTTGCCATATTTTGACAGGTTGGATGCTCCTTATTTTCCCTTTCAACAATCTTGAATCTGAAATCCCGAATCAGACCTATTTTTCTCATAATAGCCCTTTATGAAGCGCCTGTTGCTACATTTGTAAATTAGCTTGAAAGCCAACACTTTATGGTTTATATCTATGTTGGCATTCTGTGAAGGATCTCCTAGGGTGATAAGCATGCATGTATGTATAGTTTTCCAATTGCTATAGAATAGTGTAATCAATAGGATGGGAAAGCCAGCCTTGTTAAGGTCTAACTATACATCACTTAAGAGAAATTTCGTCTTTATTTTTTCCCTTTTCTCTGCTCCATGTCCAGTTCAAATATTTCTTTGCTAGAGTTTTAGTGCATTGCCTTTTGGATGAAAAATCTACTAATAATTTTCACTGCACTTGTAGCATCCTATGCTTATCTATTTGACTCTCCCCTTCTTTATTCAACACAGGTACGATGAGCAGTTTGTGGTAGCGAATTTCGATAGTGCTCCTACAGCTGATTCTGAATTCTTTGGCAAGTTGGACCCTTCAATTCGTGATGAACATGAGTCTCGGGTGAGTTATGAGTTACTTTTATCCGTGAGCATGGTCAAATTATCTCTATTCTCAATAATAATAATACTTTGTTTTTGAGAGACAAGATTACTGTATAAACTATATCGCTTTTTTGCCTACATAAGTGTACTCAAATGAGGATGGGATATATGAGATATGAGACTGAATCTTAAATTTGGTTGATTGCCTTATTTTCATATTGATGACGAGCTCTGTCCTCACACTCCACAGGCCATTTTGAAAAGCTATGTGGTGGCTGGATCTGACACTGCCAATCCAGAAAAATTTCTGGCGTACATGGTTCCTTCCTTGGATGAGGTACACTTGCCTCTCCACAAACTGATCTCTGTTACACAAGTTTTGGCAAGTCAAGAAAAGTTCAATTTGATTGATGTGTTAACAATTTATATCACTGTGCCAGTTGTCTAAGGATATGCATGATGAAAACGAAGATATCTCTTACACTTGGGTGCGCGAATACCTCTGGGATGTATGTACTGTAGCCAATCTGCTTTGAGTAAAATTCTGATTGGTTGGGTTGCAGATCGAAATAAATATGTTACCTGATGTTATAACAGGTACCTGGCGACGATGCAAACGATCCTGGCACATACCTGGTATCATTTGACGAAGGGACTGCTAGCTATCTGGTATTCCCTAAACTATGCCTGCATCGGTTTTTGTTACATATTCCAGTTGTGTATTTCTGTTTTCTGTCTATAATACTTTGGGATGATCCTTGAGAATTTGGCAGCCCCCACCCACAAGGCTGAACTTGAGGAAGAAAAGGGCCAGAGAAGGTAGATCTTCTGATGAGATTGAACACTTTCCAGTACCTTCAAGGGTGACTGTAAGGCGAAGATCGACTGTATCAGTGATAGAACAGAAAGATTCAGGGGTATAGTAAATCCATACATTTAGCCTTTAAAAGAGTAAACAAGAAGTGTGTGTGTTGAATGTTCTACTTCTCTTGCCAATATCTTTGGACTTTGGGGCTTTGGATGTAGGTTTACTCTTCTAGGGTTGGTGCTTCGAGCTCGAAGATGAGAAGGTTAGAGGACGAAGAAGGCGATGGTAGATCTTGGAAACACCAGCCGGAACAAGATGCCAATCAGTATAGTGATGGTAATGAGGATGATTATTCTGAATGAACGTTTCATGTACTTCAAACAATACATTCGGTTTTCCAATGGTTTGTGTAAAGTATCCTGCAAGGCTAATTTAAAGCGTATTATGGCCTCCAGCAGAGTCTCATAATTTGGCAAGGATTTTACAGTTTAGATGCTCTCTTGGTCCATGCCCATGGTTAATGTATTGCCCAACAAGAAGCTAAGGGAGAATAATTAAAACCGTAAAATGCTATAAAAAAAACCTCGAATAAAAAGATTGCGTCTCGCTAACCGCTCAAGTAGCTAGGTTGTAGGTTCGTACGTTACAGTTTGTGGGAAAACTCTGTTTTAATTTGTTCACGACTCATTCCCACAAATCTGTTTTAGTATGCTCGCCAGTTTTCAATTTTTGCTTATGAATAGGAGGAGATGAGATGTTGCAACAAAGATAGAAACACAAATACTAGGTTTTCGTAACTCACGAAAACTCCTAAGATTTTGTTCTTTTTTATGGATTCCATTCGGTATACTTCTTCTAGGGTTCTTTCATTTCTTTTTTGTCCCTTCCTTTCTTTGTCTCTTCTCTCCTATACAGAGGATGTTACAAGTTTTTTTTTCCTGATTCTCCTCAAGGTAGGAATATTTTCTTATTGAGAAATTCCCTCAAATAGCACTAAAATAAGTTTTTGTTCCAAAGATAGCACACTTTTTTATTTAGGACGAAAATAGCATTTTTACATAAGACAATAATTTAATTTGGTGGTTTGGGTTAAGTATTTTAGGATTTAGGGTTTAGTTTTTAAGGGGATAGAGGTAAGATTTAGGGTTTAGGGCTTAGAGTTTATGGTTTTTTAAACCCTAAACTCTAAGCCTTAAACCCTAAAAATATGAGGTTATGAGATTTGTGTAATATAAGAAAAATTACCCTTTAATAAAAATGCTATTTTTGTCAAAAATGAAAAAGTGCGCTATTTTGTCACAATTTGTGCTATTTAAGAGAATTGCCTTATTTTATTTGTATATTTTCTTAAAGTTTATACATTATTTTATGTATAATTTCTTTATCTCCAAAATTTTATTTTATCTTTTCTAAATATTTTAAAATTCTGAAAATAATTATATATGAAGTCCGGCCCTTATGAAATTATGTCCAACAGTAGCTATGATCAGAATAAGCTTAATGATATGAATTATTGCATAAAGAAAAACTTTATTTTTTTAATTTATAAAAGTCTCCAACTTGTTTCTATGCACCTAGAACATACTTATTGCTAATCTCTCGTAATGGGATGCATTTTACAAGGCGATTTTCTTTTTTTTCTTTTCGAATACTCCCTATCTCTTTTATAATATAAGATATTTTGGATAAAAGCATCGTATGTTAATAAGTTATTTTTGTTATAAAGAGTTTTATTTAATATATAAACAAAAACAATTTAGCTAATTATAAAAGAAAACTGTATGCTATTATTGACCACATAACCTTTAATAAAGTAAAAAATTATCTAGAAATGTGATCATATCTTATATTTTGAAACACAAAAAAAATTCTAAAACATCTAATATTATTAAACGGATGGAATATTGCTTGTTTCAATTTAACTGGCGTTTCTGAGTGTTCAAGTGAGATGACCCATTCCAACTTTTTTACTCTATATTTTGTACATCCAGTTTTAGTAAAAATATATGATGGTTTCCGATGTAGTAGAAAATGGTCCAAAATATAAGTGTCAAAGTGTGTGGAAGAATTATTGATATTTTTATATAATGGTTTCGAGATGTAGTAGAAAATGGTCTGAAACAATCCAGTGTGCGAAAAGAAAAAACAATTAAGTATGTGAAAGAATTATTTATACTTTACATACAAGTCGTGTATTTAATTTCTTATTTTCAAAGTAATATTTCTAACAAAATGAAAGATTTATGGTATATCCCAACGTGTGGTTCTCACTAGCTGGTTAGATCGTCGTCGCAGAATTTTCATCTGATTGTCCCCAACTAACTATCCCATCTTTTGTTTTGTGGTTGGAGGTACCAAGAATATTAGGAACGTACGACTGATCAGATGATATATCTTTTGTATAAAAGTGAACCAAATGCATTGTAGTTAATTATATAAGCTACTAAATATATAGAGCAAGTTGTCATCACTGTCTTTATCTGGCACAATCTCCTATGCCACCATTCCCTCTTCACACGTTTACACACTCGATGTGACATCTGTATAACACGCTTAATTGCTTCTAGTGTGAGATCATATTCCATTTTTGGTGGGTCAATTCTCTTTGTAGATAGTAATTTGTAAGGATGTAAATAAAAAGAATAGTCAGTTGTTGAAACCAAACAACAACAAAAAAGAAAAAAAAGATAGTCAGGTGCATCTTAATTGGAATCAACTTAAGGGTTGTGTTAATTAATTTGGTATACTTAGTTGTTTTCTTTCGCCTGAATAAGAAGAACCAAACAAAAAGAAAGAGGGCTGATTTTGGAGATTGCCGACATGGTAAGAGATCTATCGTGAAAAGGGGACTTTTTACCCAAAACCCTAAGCGGTAATTGAGAGCGACGAGAGAGGAAAGCAGCAAAAATCAATGAAAGGACGAAAAAAGGAATCTAGAGGCAGTATTTAATAATTAATTATTATAGTAGATAGAGAGGGAGGAGAGGTTTAGGCATTAGTTAATTAATTAACTAAAGAGCATGTGGTGAACGTAAATGTTATAATTACACATTCTATATCTACCTTTCCTAACTAACAATTCCATCAGTGGTACGACGACCAACAAAGAAAATAGTAGGAGAAAAAAGAAACCGATGAAGCTCTTTTTTTCTTTCTTGATAAAGGACTGGTCAAATTGCAGATTTCCCAATTATATCATAATATACGAATTGAATTTAACTAGTCTCTTGATTATATTTAGTTTCCTTCCCCACGTCTTCCTCCATTGAGGTACGTTACGTATAGTGCGCCTCAAACTAGTCTCTCGTTTGGAAATTATCTTGTAATATATGTCCTGGAGTTTGCGTATATTAGTTCATCTTTGAAATGGTTTAAATCTTTACGTTTGGAAAGATTTGTCAAATATTAAATCCATATGTAATACACATGTGCTTAGGTGGGCCTTAAATATATGGTGGTAGATACATATATAGATGTATATAGAGGAAGAGAGGTGTAGTAGTAAGTAATAAAGAGAGGGTGAAGGAAATGGAAAGGGGTTGGAGGCAAACCCATAAAGAGCATTCATTTCCTTTTAAGGTCGCTGAAATTAATGAGTAACGATCAGTCAATGCCTCTGGTTGACCTTGTCTCTTTCCGTTGCACATATCTCTGCTCACGTCATCTTTATCCAATTTTTTACGTTTTAGCTTATTCAACAACTCTTCCTTGCCTTTACCATTAACTAGTCTTATTGTTTAATCTCCTAGTATCAGACTGGATTAGGATTCCAGGAATATTAGTATTAATATA
>VBRH01000874.1:2891-13437 GCA_014578085.1 Cardamine resedifolia | reverse complement strand
TCATTAGCCAATTAAAAAAACGACAAGAAGAAAATTGTAATTATTCATTCACAAGTCACAACTTATAAAGTGGAATGATGTTGTTAAATATAAACGAAGAGATATGAAAATAAAAGGTATTTAGATAAAAAGTATTCTATTGAAATTGTATAAATAAAAGGTACAAAGTTATGATAATTAAGTCATACAGTTTTGAGAGTTAATTGAGTTTAAAGAAGAGATTACAACAAAGTTGATAAAATAACAGAGAAGAAGAAGTTGTAGAGAGAATTATTTTAGATCTTCTAAGGTGATGGGTTGTGGCCGCCTTGATGACCACGTCTTTTTTTTTTCTCGTTTTCCTACTAAAGTCCAATTCTCTTAAATTTTTGTGTATGCCTAATTGGTCTTCCTCCTCGAGATTTAACTATAAAGTCACCAATCTCATATTTTGAAAAATCTTCCGAGTCTAGAGATGCAATCTGGTTGCCACCAAATATATTCCCTTGGACAATTTACTATTGAAGGGGAGAAACAGTAATTGTAGAAGGAAAAACAGGGAAAGAAATAATGTTGGTTTTAACTAGCTCAAATGTAGGAGAAGTAATTGTTGTTGGAGTTGTTGGATCAATCTCATCACAAGTTAGGACTGAAGGGGATGTGTATGCATCATGTGCAACAATAGTAGTGATTGAAGTATCATTTGTTGATGCCAAAACAATGAGGCTGACAGTAGATGTAGTTGGAGTAATTTGTGAATTTTTGGACACCACAATCTTAGTAATAACTGTTTCAGAGTTGGTTACAGTTGGATCACTACCGGTAGCAACCCTAAGTGATTGTGATCTTATCATTAACAATAGGCAATGGAAGTTCTAGAAGACATTTGGATTCCTTATGACCTAGCAGTCCACACCTATCACATTAACAAGGAATTGATGAATATTCTACATCTACCAAAGAGACAACTAATGATATATATTTATACATCTATACATATACTATATATATATATATATAATGATATATAAAAATATTCATTAGTTTATTGATCTGTGGTCGACTTGGATCGATCTATGGTCAATTTGGATCAATATGTGGTAGATCTAGATCAATCCACGGTCAACTCAAAAATCCGATAATAGTGTAGTTTGGTAAACGGGTCGGATATAAAAGCATTGTTTTGGTGCTTGTTTTACATAATTTAACTTTTTTTGAGTAATTAATTTTACAAGAAAAAAAATATATCTCTCTATATATAATATATACTCCCTATGTTTCTAAAAGAATGATGTTTAGCATGTTTTACAGAAATTAAGAAACAATGATTACTATTTTAAATATATTTAATTTTGCTCACAAAAAATTATTCTAATAATTATTAACCAATAGTAATCTAGTTATTGTAATAATTTACAATCCTTGCATCTTGAAATTTATAATTTATCAATAAAATTTTTTAAAAAGTTAAAAAATTATCTTTGTGAAACAAAATAGAAAGTTGAAACATCAATATTTTTTAGAAGCAGATGAAATATATAATAGATGAAGAAGATTGTCTAGAGCTTGACACCTCATCATTTATAAAAATATAAAAAATTGACATGTATCTAATTATTAATTTTATATGAAAAAGATGACCTGTTTATCTAATACTCAAGATTATCTATAAACAGAACATAATCATTTATAAACATTAAGATTATCTAATGTTCTACTACCCAAAAATTATTTAAGAGTTTAGTTAAAAAATGTTGTTCTGCTTATTTCCCATATACGAGCTTATTGTCTGATACATTAATAGGCCCTTATACTTATTGGACCTGATACAGTGATTGGCCCCATTCACTAATTCGGCTTCACTTCTGATACACTGATATGCCCATATACTCATCGGGCTAATTGTCTGATATATTCATAGGTCCATATACCTATTGATAGGCCCATACACTAATTCGGGTTAATTTCTGGTACATTGATATGTCCATATACTCATTGGGCTTATTAACTGATAAATTAATAGGCCCATATGCTTATTAGATCTAATACATCGATAGGCCCATCGACTAACTTGATAATACAATTACAAATGGACCTTAACGTGGGCTTAGTCGTATCCTGAACTGGGCTACTGAAATGGAGTATTCTTAGCCCTGCGCCCAAACAGCCTCATCTTCTTCGAAATCGGCGGCAAAATGCTGCTCCCACCATATTGTTCATCAAACAAACCCTCCAAATTGAACAATGGAACGGAGTTTCCCTTCTGTGTCATGCTCAGTGGTGGAAAAACCTGAGTTCTCGGCGTTTCCTTACAAGCCCTACTCGATCCAAATCGATTTCATGAATGCGCTCTATCAGTTTCTGGACAAGGGAGGCGTTTCCATGCTCGAAAGCCCCACTGGTACGCATATTTCTGATTTCATGCTCCATATGGATTCACCTTGGATCAGTTCAGTACTATTAGTATAAGTACACTTACTTAGGGTTTGATGTGTGTGAATCAGGGACGGGGAAATCTCTGAGCATAATCTGCAGTGCTCTCCAGTGGCTGATTGACCGTAAGGAGAAAGGTTTTACAGAAGAATCCCACAAGGTTGATGGCAACGACTGTGACGAGCCCGATTGGATGAGAAATTTTACTGTCAACGAAAACTATAAAGCCAATGATGACGACAAGACCATCAAAAACTCCAAATCCCCATTTCGGCTCAGGAAATATGCCAAGGAAAGAGTTCCCCAAGTTGAAGGGGTGGTTTCTGTAAGGAAAGACGAGGCTGAGTTAAACGATCAAGAGTTTTTGTTGGACGATTACCAAAGCCAAGAGGAATCATCTCCCGGCGGAGGTCATTCAAAGAGAAAACACACTGGAGGTTTTGAGAGTTCATCAGAGGACGAGGAAGATGATAATGAAGGTTCCCATGACGAACAAGGACTCAAGGTTTTCTTTTGCAGCCGAACACATTCACAGCTTTCCCAATTTGTCAAGGAGTTGCGGAAGACTGTGTTTGCCAAACAACTCAAAGTTGTATGTCTAGGCTCGCGAAAGAACATGTGCATTAATGAAGGTGTTCCACCATTTCTCCTTCCTCTTTTTCATTGTTTGCCTTACACTTACTTAGGTCATGTACAGATGTTCTTAAGCTTGGGAATGTGGCCCGAATCAACGAGAGGTGCTTGGAGTTGCAAAAGAAAAAGAAAACTCAAGTCTCTAAAAAGAAGGTACACATTATCTACTTATTAATGATGATTCTTCTATAAAAGCATGTTCTATCTTGTATTGCTAATAGCGTCTGAATTCTGAATCGAAGCTTCTAACGTAAACTAATATTTGCTTGCTTCCTCTTTGTGAATGGTCGTTTAGTTAAGTAGATTATTGTTGCTACCTAATGGAACCTTGAAAATTTCAGAACTTAGGTACAAATGTAAGGATAAGACGAACCAAAGCTTCTTGTAGATGCCCAATGCTTAGAAAACATAAATTACAGAGAGAATTCAAGGCAGAGATTGTTCAACAAGAAGCCATGGATATTGAGGATCTTGTTTTGCTTGGACGAGAAATGGCAACTTGTCCATATTACGGTTCTAGAAGAATGGCCCCAGCAGCTGATCTTGTTATTCTTCCATATCAGTCTCTTCTATCAAAGTCGTCACGAGAATCTCTTGGCCTAAACTTGAAAAACAATGTTGTCATCATAGACGAGGCTCACAATTTGGCTGACACTCTTCTCAGTATGCACGATGCAAAAATAACAGTGTCACAGGTAAACTGTCAGTTTCATCTGCTTTTAGAGCAAGTGTGTCGTTTGGATGGACTTTTGCATTGCTATTCAGTCCTCTCTGTAAGGCCATACGCAACTTGGTGTATGAGGATTTAGAAGCTAACTGACACACAGCATGGAGACTCACAATTTTTAAATGATTTGTATTGCAGTTGGAGGATGTACATTGCAGCATAGAGAATTATCTGGGAAGATTTCAGAATCTCTTGGGAGCTGGAAACCGTAGATATATCCAAACTCTGTTGATACTCACCCGAGCTCTCCTCAAACCTCTTGCCAGTGATGGCAATCTGAACAGCATGAATGTTGGGCTTGATACAGGAAACCCCTCTAAATGCAAGCCTTGTAGTGGCTTTTCGATGGCAATATTTGACTTTTTATTTTCTCTGAATATAGACAATATCAATTTGGTCAAGTTACTCGCATATATAAAGGAAAGCAATATCATTCATAAGGTAAAGTGGTTCTTAATTTTTTTCCCCCTTTCGCTTGTCCAACTCTTTTCTTCTTATCCCTTTTCTAAACGTTGCTATTCAACTGTGTGTCCAGGTCAGTGGATATGGTGAGAGAGTTGCTATGCTGCAGAAAGGTCCAGTGGCTCATGAGGAGATGAGCAAGTTAACAAGTTTTAGGGCATTTTCTGATATGCTGGTGGCGCTTACTAATAACAATGGTGATGGGCGGATAATAATCTCGAGGACGAGTTCTTCTACCTCTGCCCAACAAGGAGGGTACATCAAATATGTTATGCTCACTGGAGCGAAGTTATTCTCAGAGGTTGGCCCTTGCATAAATGAGTTTCTTTATTTCTGAATACGTAGTGGATTTGGTAATTCAACAATGTAATAGTTAATCAAACCAATTTGTAGGTGGTGGATGAAGCGCATGCTGTCATATTGGCCGGTGGGACTCTTCAACCTATAGAAGAGACAAGGGAACGGCTCTTTCCATGGCTACCATCAAATGAGTTGCAGTTCTTCTCATGTAGTCACATTGTTCCCCCTGAGAGCATAATGCCCATTGCAGTTTCACATGGTCCGTCTGGTCAGTCTTTTGACTTTAGCCACAATTCAAGAAGCTCAACAGGAATGGTGGGTGATCCAAATGGATCTCACTTTCCCATGTGCTTTACTCATTTAACCTTAATGAGATTCAGAAAGAGTATTGAGAGTAACTTTGTGTTTTTGACTTTCCCGGAATGGTTGGCAGATACAGGAGTTAGGACTCTTAATGAGTAACCTGGTGGCAGTGGTTCCTGAAGGAGTTATCGTTTTCTTCTCCTCCTTTGAGTATGAAACACAGGTGCACACAGCATGGAGTAATTCAGGTATACTTAGAAGAATAATGAAGAAGAAGCGTGTGTTCAGAGAACCCAGAAGAAACACTGAAGTAGAAGCAGTTCTCAGAGATTACAAGGAAGCAATAGAAAGCGAAAGAGGGGCAATAATGCTAGCTGTGGTTGGTGGAAAGGTGTCAGAAGGAATTAACTTCAGTGACGGCATGTGTCGGTGTGTTGTGATGGTTGGTCTGCCGTATCCCAGCCCGTCGGACATAGAATTGTTGGAGAGAATAAAGCATATAGAAGGTCTTGGAGATTCAGATTCCGGAAAACCTTCTCTTACTTTGGTTGACGATTCATACTACAGTGGAGATGTTCAAGCAGGGTTTGGCGTATTAAAGAGCTGCAAACGGAGAGGAAAAGAATACTATGAAAATCTGTGTATGAAAGCAGTGAACCAATCAATCGGTGAGTTTGTGGTTGCAAGTATATGTTGCGTTTTATATATTGATTATGGGAGTGAGACCAAATGTTCTTCCCTGGTTACTTTTCAGGTAGGGCAATCAGGCACATGAATGACTATGCAGCCATTTTACTGATAGATGCTCGATATTCCAATGATCCATCCAAAAGAACATCTCATCCATCCAACAAGCTCCCAAAATGGATCAAAGATAGTCTTATTTATTCCACCAAAGGCTACGGAGACGTTCACCGACTTTTGCACCAATTCTTTAAACATAAAAATGTTGAAAATTCATCCGAAACCAATCAGTATTAGTTGGTATGTCTAGAGAGCGAGGCATCTATGATGATAACATGTTGGAGGCACTCTTATTTTGTGTATCTACGAAAAGAGCATACTATATAAAAAGAATATAGTTTAATCTGATTTCTTTGGGTTTGATCCAAAAGTGAGTCAGATTTGCATCCCAAATTCAAACTATGTGCTAATATATTAACTACAATCACAGACAGATCCAGGGGCTGCATCTTCTTTGCTTTTACTCACTCTCCTGTGAAAGCATCAGCGGATGGAGGAAATTGAGTGAATAAACACCTCAATGCGACCTCATAAGCAGCAAAAATAGCACCGTTGACCACAAAGGCCCTGGCAACTGCAGTTCCGAGGCCACGCCAGAGAACCCTATACCCCTCCTGTGTGACGCTCTTACGAAAGCAATCCGCAATGCCCTGGTAAGCCCCGTGATCTTGTTGCAGTCTGGTCTTGACGACATCAAGAGGATAACAAGCGACCCAGCTGGCCACTCCTGCAAGGCCACCTGCCATCAACATGGTCCTGAGGTTTTCTTCTCCACTCTTTCTGCAGCCGGGATGGAGGGCTTCTCTGACGTACTCATACGTCCAGAAGTAGAGGCCGTGAGCAGGAGCATCTCTGAGCACTGTAATGGTGAGCCCTTTGTATATCCCCTTAAGCCCTTGTCTCCTCAGGATGGTCTTGGCCAAGCTGATGGGACCACACTTGCTCTGCTGTAGCTGAATACGAATCTTGATGAGCTCGACAGGGGTGAGCAAGAGGCTCTGCACAGCCCCGGTGGCAACCCCTCCAAGAGCAACGCCTCTGTAGGAAGGAGGCTCTTCCAGAGGAACAGAGGAATCAAAAGAACGAGAGAATATGGCGTATATCTGGAATACCATAGCATTCTGCAACCAAAATAATTTAAAAGAGGCCCACTTGCGTAAGAGAATCAATGCGATTATAAAAAAGGTGATGAATATTCTGAGAATGATGATCCGTTATGGAATGAAAAGAAAAGAAAAGAAAAAGGTGAATCTGTGAAAGAACCTGAAAAGTGACGGAGGCTAAAGGAGCAGCCATGCCTCTGTAGAGCGACGTAGGACCCTCAACGGCGAGCATCCGCCGGAGAATGGTGATGGCAGATCCCGATTTCGAACTCTGTTGCTGCCGAATTCTCAGCGTGTCCAAGGGATAGCCGGAGATGATTCCGGCAACGCCTCCGAATCCACCGGCCACGAACTCCCTTCCCCAGCTGCTCGCCATAAACTCAGGCCAGAAATCCATCTTCTCTTCTTTAGTCGGACTTTCTCACAGATTCAAAGATCAATTGTACGTACGTCTGCAACTTTCCGGATATTTCAAAGTTTTCCCTTTTTTTCTTTTATTTTGATTAAGAAGAATAAGAAAACTCTCCACTTTCCCAGTCGAGAATGAGTTTGGGAGTTTAATAGAAAATCGGGGGAAGTGCGTAAAATAGAGAGAGAGAGAGAGAGCACCGTCCTTTTCATAACATCTCGCCCAACCCACTCCGGCCACCTACATCATCTCCTGCCAAAACTCCAGTTTCCTCTGTTTTCTTCACTATCATTTTCTAATCCCTTTAATTAACAAATATTAAATCCTTCCAATAACCTAATATTTTTGTTTGTTAAATCATCATTCGATAACGCTCAGTGCTCCATTTCTTTATGGTTTTTCTATTGCGCAAGAATTAAGGGACGTATTTTTGTTGTTGTTAAGGGACGTTTTATGTAGGCTAAATTGTTAAGGACTTACAAAAAGGAGAAAAGAAAGAAGAGCACGTAATCCAATAATCAGTCGTCACATGAAGAAAAAGAAACGTAAAGTACACTAACATTTTTTTTCTGTATAGAGAGAGACAAGGAAGCCAAAGTTGAATAGAGAGAGACGTGAAGATGGTAAACTTATGTTTTCAAAGGAAACGACTTAATCATTCATAAATCTGCATTTCCACTTCAGGCTTGAAGTAGAGCTAGCTACCTAGTCGTAATCTTTCTTATCGGCTTAGGCCTGCTTCAACAGCTTCGCCTTTCCTCCTAAATATCAAAACGATAGAGCAAATTCGTACAAGCATACTTTGCTTTGAGGACATGACGACAGGCTTCTAGGTTTTGGTGCCGAATCTGCTGCAGTTGCAATTGGTATTGGAATGATCATATCGACCGGATTCTTTATATGCATACGCGACCAGATGGGCTTGGCTAGATTATGGGCCGGCCCAATCGATGTAATTTCCAATTCGGGTAGAGATCACATTTATATGAATCGATTGTTATGTAATATTTCGAAGTTATAAAAAATTACTGATGTAAGTAAATGAATCAATGACGACCATATATATATATTGAGAGAGAGACCATGGATATCATTGATTACTGATTAGTGATCTCACTTGCGAAATAACAACGACGAGGTTGTTAATAAAAGAGTTGTGAATATCCGAAAATATCCCTAGTCAGCCCCCTTCTCTTGCGGGAACTTGACCCTGTTTTAGTAATTACAGCTCACCCTAAGCGCGCGCTATTATGCCCTTTTACAAGATCCTCCTCTCTCTATTCTCTAAAAGCGGAGACAAAGGTTCCATGGTTTTCTTGGGAAACAAATCCGTTTCTTCAGATCTCATGTAAGACCGAGCCAAGGTCGATTCTTTTTCATTCCTATCTTTCTTATATAAATCATTCCCTTCAAGTGCCATCTTTCCCCTAAAGGACGACATTTCTTCTCTCTATCTCTCTCTTTCTCTTGCACGAAAGAGAGAGATAACAAACAAAAACAACAAAAAAAACAAAAACAAAAACAAAAACGAAAAGGAAGAAGAAGAAGGAGAAAGGCACAATGTTTGATGGGCTGTTTAAACCCAAATTCTATACGAAATGGTAAAAATACTTTTCTTCTCCGTTTCTTGGTTTCGTTCATCTTCGTTGATCGCATACATTGTTTATTTATTTAAAAAAAATTATCAGCAAGTCGTTGGTCAAGATAACGAAGACAAGAGTAGAGACGGTGAAGAGGAAGAAAAACTCAGTTTGCAAATATTTGAAGAACGACATTGTTGATCTTCTCAAGAACAGCCTCGATTACAATGCGTATGGCAGGGTATTTCCTTTTTCTTTATCCGGTTAGATTGTTGCGATCAACAAGTCATTTATTTGGAGTTATTAGACCCGTAATTCATGTCCTCTATCGTTTGATAGATCTGATTGGTTCTTCGAACGTGAAAGCAAAATACATCACAAAAAAGATGGACCATTTCTTTTTCTTTCTTAAAAACAGTCAACGATGTTTTTCTTTAAATCGCTGTTGGTTCTGTTTTGGTAATATACATATATAAATGGAAGCAATAGAAAAATAGAAATATATTTCATTTCAATGCTGTCACCAGCTGGATATAGAACAGAGTGAATTGTTGCTTAAGAAAGAAACCAATTCTTGATGGCGTGTGACAGGCAGAAGGGCTTATTGAAGAGAAAAGAAGACTGTCCTGTTATGAGTTGTTGGAGAAATTCTGCATCTGTGTTGCATCCAATGTCTCTCTCTTACAGAAATCCAGGTATACATTATTTGCTTGGCCTTCATTTACTTGCTTGGATTCATTCATTCATCGAAAATGAATTGGTGCAGCGGGTGTCCTGATGAGTGTCGCGAGGCCATCTCCTCCCTTGTTTATGCGGCCGCTAGAGTCTCTGAAGTGCCTGAGCTACGCGACCTCAGGTCTCTATTTACTGACAGATATGGGAATTCACTTGAAAATTTTGTGGATCCTGAGGTATTCTTTCATCCACTTGTCTCTCTGTATGAACCACTTGCTTGCTGACTCCATCTGAATGCGCAGTTTGTAGAGAGATTCAAAGCAGAGCCGCCGTCAAAGGAAATGAAGGTGGAGCTGCTGCAGGAAATAGCCAGAGAATACTCCATAAAATGGGATGCCAAGCCTTTAGAGCAGAGGTTGTACACACCACCTCCAAAAACCTTGGAAACTGAGCAACCAAAAAGCAAGACTAACGACCCCAAAACGACAATGGAAAACAGAAGCAGCCTTGAGTCTTTGGAATTGGATGACGACAACAAGTCCATGAGTAGAAGCGAAGACGACTCCATGAGTACAAGCGGGAGTTGCGTCACTGGCCCGGAGGAGGATCTTGAAACCAAACCCTTCTACTACAGATTCATTCCTGCGCCTTACAACAAACCCAATATCGAAAAACAGGAAAGCCTTCCGGAGATGATGACCAAATCTGATCTCATGGCCGAGGATATTGGTGAGTGCATAAAAGTAACTTTTTTTTGCAGGCAAGCAAACAAGCACTGATGATATATTATGTTGTCTTGAAACAGATTCGCCAAGTGCCGGAAAACCAAAGCCGAGATCAGTGAGACGAAGATTCGCAAATCCGCCCCCTGTTGCGGAAGAGACTCCATTGAAACAGAGTAAGAACATGAGATCAGATTCGATGGAGAAAGCAAGCGGAGATACCCAAATTAGGAGGATGAGTCGTCGAACAGCCTCGTGGCAGCCTAAGGCCTCCAACGTCCCCGATTTCGATGAGGTCGCCGCTCGCGTCGATGCAGTCACCCGAAATTGACTTCTCTCCTTCAATCATTAGTGAATTAGAAGAAAACAAAAAACAAAATGGTGTTGTTGTTGTTGTCGTCGTCTATGTGAATTCCACTATTCTTTGTAAACTTTATAAAAGCCGCCGCCATTTTAAACCATTAAAAAAAAAAAAA
>VBRH01000873.1:0-23300 GCA_014578085.1 Cardamine resedifolia | reverse complement strand
AAAAAAAAAAAAAAAAAGTCAAAGCAGAGTCTCGTGACTTAAGTCAGAAAGTAAAGAAGGCCAATAGGCCCATTAGATATTTAAAGGTCCAATTGTATAGATGGGTTTCGTTTAGTAATTAAGAGCTGTAACAACTTGTCATTATGCTCAAGTTATTACAAAAAGTGAAATTATATATTAACTGGCCCCTTAGGAATTTTTTAAAAACATTTTAGGACTTAAGGGGCATTCCGAGAATTGAACTCGGGACCTCTCGCACCCTAAGCGAGAATCATACCACTAGACCAAATGCCCTGTGATGGTTATGATTTAGATAGATTTATAACAGTAAGTTACCAAAATTTTAACGGCTAAGCAAGAATGTTTCCATTTTTTTGCAAAACTTAAATGAAAAACTGTTATAATTCATAGATAAAAAAAAAAAATGAGAATGTTAATGAAAAATTAGAAAATTATATTTTTGAGAAAATAGAAATAAAATAATTATATATTGGGTCAATATATATTAATTATCATAACACAAACCACTATGTGATATGTCCTGGTCAAATAAATTTTTTTTTTAAGTCAATAATAAGAATCTTTTTTCAAATAGCTTTTTAATTATATCATCAACAATGTTTGTCCATATTGCAATACATGTTAAGTAAAATTTAATTTTTCACAGGTGTCTCTAATATTTGGTAAAAAATATCAATTTAATTTCCCTTTTTCCAATTAAATTTTCTTTTCTAAATAGTGCATTTAATATTTTGAAAAATAATTCCACAAGTTTACGTTTACGAAATTAAATTTTACAATGGTTTCCAATTTTTGTTTTTTGTTTTATTTTTTTTAGTAAAACTCAAATAGAAATAGCAATAAGATTTTTTTACTAAAAAGAAAAGAAGAAGAAAATGGTAATGAATTTTTCCATTTTTATTTTTGTTTTCCTTTCAAAATTTTATCTTTTGTAAAAGTTAAATGGTAATTATTATAAATACATTATCAATAAAAGTAAAGAAAAAGAGATTGGTAATAAAAGAAATTGGAAAATATCTTTTGACAAAATATAAATGAAAATATTTATATTTCTGGTAAATAATATGTGATATGTCTTGGTCAGATAACTCTTTTTAATTAATAATAAGAATCTTCTTTCAAATATTTTTTAATTATATAATCAAAATATTTTTTCCCATATTGCAATACATTTGAAGGAAAAATTAAAGTTTTGCCAGGTATCACTAATATTTGGTAAAACAATTATCATTTTAATTTATCCTTATTCCAATGAAAGTCTCCTTTTCTAAATAGGCACTTAATATTTTGAATTTTTTTTCCACAAGTTTTAGCTTACCAAAATAAAGTTTACAATTATTTCCATTTTTTATTTTTATTTTTATTTTCATTTTAAATTTGTTTTTACTAAAACTTAAATAGAAATTGTAATAAAATATTTTATATAAAAATAATAATAATAATAAAGTGGTAATGAAAATTAAAAAATATTTTTAAAATAATGAGTATGTATATGATTTAATTAGAATCTCAATAACATATTAAATTTATTATATTGAAGAGCAATTTAATGTTTTATATCAATATGTTTAAATAATATGATATATTATATTATATTGATATACCAAAAGCATATGAAGTAAAATAGTGATAGACCATGTGCAGTGGCAGTCTCTGAAGTGAGTCTCTCACCATTAAAAAAATAATAATCAAAAAAAAAAAAGAGTGTAAAATGAGTCTCTCATTTGAGAACTTTTGAGAGTCATTTAATAGGTGTGCATTATTCATTGGTTCAATTCCTTTAAAAATTTTAAAATTTAATTATAAAATCATTTTTTTGTTTAAGAGACTATAAGAGTCTCTCACCAATGCATATGCTCTTATATGTTAATTATTAAAATGTGAGAATCCTTGCTAAATCATAAGGTTATTTGTAGAATTATGAGAATTTTGAAGTAGACTAAATGTTCTTAAATACGTTAAGATATTTATACTAAAAACAAAGAAGAAAGAAATAACGACTATGTTTAATAATCAATAAAAACTAAATAAAATCCTTAACTTAAATATATTATTTATAAAGAGATCTATGAACCTCTAAAACTTTTGAAAATTTTGAAACCTAACCTATTTTTGAAAAATATATATGCACATAAATATTGGTCAAAAATCTATGTACTTAAAAATAGGTAAACTCTTTAACTTATAACGGGAACAATTATTAAAATACGAAAAATATAAATAATAAAAATATATCATCTACACCATATTACTTATATGTCATAATAACTCTTCTAAAATTAATAAAATACAAGAAAAACAATACACAACTTGCCAATTGAAAAATAAATGAAAAAAAAATTGACTTAATTTTATTACCGAAAGTTTTGCGATAAAAAATTAGACATCACTTACCAAATAGAAAATGAAAAATGAAAAAAAATTGACTTTATTTTACTACCCAAAGTTTTGAAATAAAAACCAGACATCACTTACCAAATGGTAAATTGAAAAATGTTTTGATATATGTCTAGTTTACACATGAAGGAAAACTCTTAAGAAAAAAGGTGTGCGAAATTAACAAACTAAATGTCGATGACTACATTAAAGTAGTTGAAGTTGTCCATGAAAGAAGACTAACGGAGAACTACTATTATAGTGCTTGAGCTTGAGCCGTACATAAATAAAACTATTATCATGCATGAGTTATTGAATGTTGAATATATGTAGAAAGTTTATAAAAATTTAAGGAAACCATAAGAATATGTGTATTTACGTGTATGATTTAGTTAGAATCTCAATATCATATTAAATTTAATATATTAAAGAGCAACTAAATGTTTAATTGGTCTTATATATTGAAGTAATTTAGATTATAATGATGTTTATTTTTATCTTCAAAATAACTAGATATATTATATTGATGTACCAAAAGCATCCAAAGTAAATTAGTGTGATATGTTGATTATGAAAATATCATAATCAATGCTAAATCACAAGGTTATTTGTATAATTTTGAGAATTCTGAAGTAGACGAAAATTTCTTAAATATGTTGAGGTATTTTATACCGAAAAACAAAGAATAAATAAAACAACAATTCTCTTTAATAGTCAATAAAAATTAAATAAAATCATAAACTTAAATAGATTATTTATAAAGAGACCTATGAACTCGAAAACTTTTGAAAATTTTAAAACCTAATCTACTTTTTTTTTTTGGGTCAAAAAATCTATTGTACTTAAAATAGGTAAGCTCTTTAATTTTTAATGGGAAAATACTATTAAAATACGAAAAATATAACTTATGCAAATTTATAATCTAAGCCATATTAATTATATTTTAATATATGATAAAAATATATGTCTTAATAACTCTTCCAAAACTAATTAAAAAAAACAAAAAAAAAAAACCATAAACCATTTACCAGAAGGAAAATGAAATATGAAACAAAATAAAAATCTGACTTAATTTTTTTTTGTTTGGGGGTGGGGGTCAAAATCTGACTTAATTTTATTACGGAAAGAGTTTGAAGATAAAAAAAAACATTACCCTAACTTTGACCAATAGAAATAAGGGAAAAATCCTATTAGGTAACATATCTATGAATCCAAAGGAAGATTACTTTAAAATTTTAAATGCATGACTACATGCGAAGAAATATTAAAACAAAACACTTAAGTTTATTTTCTCCTAAATACTAAAGGACTTAGCATATATATTATATATATACAATACATAAACATACACATGCTCCTCTTCTCTCGGCCCTCTTCCTCTGTTTGTTCGAAGCTTTTAAGCCTTTACGGCTAATCTCTTCCTCTTCGTCTTCCTTCAACTATTCATTTCCCATAGAGAATAATAAGAGATTAGAGAGAGATATCAAAAACCACAAGCAATCTTCTCTTCTCTCTTTGTTCGAAGATTCTATCCTTTTTCCCTCCGGTAAACTCACGGCGGCTTACGTCGCCTCCGATCCACTCTTTCGTTATCGCTTCTATGAACGTTTTATCTTCTTCGGAAAGGAACGAAGAAGTTTGATTTTTCCCCTTTGTAGAATGTGATCCGGTCTGTTATAACAAGGTTTGAATTATAATCAAAAATCTCTTAATCCTTTTTGATTTTTTTACTTTTTCGATTTTCTTCGATAGATCTGATTTGTGTTTGTTGTTAAAAGAGGGAAAAATAAAATTTGAATTAGTTGGTTTTTCGGAATTTTGCAGGATAGTGAGTTTGGTTTTTTTGTCTGAATCTTTGTTAATTGTAATTAGTAATCGTGTGGAGACGATTAAGAGATGAAGAGAGTTAGAGATGAAGTTTACGGTGATGGTCAGATACGAGGAGTACCTTCAGTTTCGTCTCGAGGAGAAACGTAAGCTCTCTCTGTCTATCAAATCCTATTGTTTTTTTTTTTTTTGTGTTCTTTTCAAATTCCTCTTTTGACTCTGCTTTTTTTTTGTACGGAAGTCAATATTGTGTTGTCGAAATTGCTTTATTTCTTGTGGAGATGTTAACTTTTATGGTCTCTGGTTTGTTTTTTTTTTTAAGATTGAGTTGAGATTTACTCTTTGATGTCTGAATTTTTTTTTTGGTGGTATGTGGATTGGAGATCTTTAAATTGTTATTGTGCAGGCTGATTGGTATTGTTATTGGTTTGTTTTTTGTGGAGATTTGAATTTTTAGGTTTGTTTAAGGTCTTAAAGTCTTTGTTTTTTTTTGGTGATATGTGAATTTTTATGATCTCTGGTTTGTTTTCTAGGTTGAGTTGAGATTTATTCTTTGATCTCTTAAATTTTTTTGTTTTTTCTTTTGTTTTGATAAATGTGAATTTGAGATCTTTAAGTTGTTATTGTGCAGGCTGATTGGTTTGTTTCTTGTGGAGATTTGAATTTTTAGGTTTGTTTAAGGTCTTAAAGTTTTTGTTTTTTTTGGTAATATGTGAATTCGAGGTCTTTAAATTGTTCCTGAGTTGAGTTACATTATAGGCTGATGCAAAGTTTATTGTAGTTTTGATGTGAGTTTTATTTGATTTTTTGGTTTGTGTCTTATGGGGATTTGAATTATTATGCTCTCTGGTTTGTTTGAGGTCTTAAAGTTTATTTTTTTCTTTTTCTGGGTGATATTTGAATTTTTGATCTTTAAATTGTTATTGTGCAGGTTGATTGGTATTGTTATTGGTTTGTTTCTTGTGGGGATTTGAATTTTTATGCTCTCTGGTTTGTTTGAGGTCTTAAAGTTTCGTTTTTTTTTTTTTTTTGGTGATATGTGAATTTGAGATCTTTAAATTGTTCTTGAGTTGAGTTATTTATTTACCTTATAGGCTAAATCAGAGTTTATTATAGTTTTGATGTGGGAATTTAATTTGATATGTGTCGACGTAAATGCGAAAAAAAGAAGCAATCGTAATTTATGTTTTTGGATTTCAGAAATGGTAGGGCTTTAACGATTGGTGGTGGAGGAGAAAGTATGGGAGGGCTAACAACTAATGATGCCTTATCATATCTCAAATCTGTGAAAGATATGTTTCAAGATGAGAAGGAGAAGTATGATACTTTCCTTCAAGTCATGAAGGACTTTAAAGCTCAGAGGTAATAATAATATCTTCTTCTCTCTTTCATTTAGTCTTTCTTCTCACAGCAGGAACTGTCTTAATTTCTTGGTGTCTCATTTTGGTTGTAGAGTTGATACTACTGGCGTCATAGCTAGAGTTAAAGAATTATTCAAAGGCCATAATGATTTACTTTTGGGGTTTAACACCTTCTTGCCGAAGGGATACAAAATTACTCTGCCTGAAGATGAGAAACCTAAGAAGCCAGTGGATTTCTCAGAAGCTATTGTATTTGTCAACAAGATCAAGGTTAGTATATATCTTATGTAGTATACATCAGATACAATTTAAGTCATGATCTTAACAGTTGATGTCACTTGATATTTATACATGCAGGCTCGATTTGGGGATGATGACCGTGCGTATAAGAAATTTCTGGATATATTGAACATGTACAGAAAGGAAACCAAGTCCATTGACGATGTCTATCATGAGGTATGTGTACTGTAAATGTGCATAGTGTTGACTTGCACTACCTTTTTTTTTTTATTTAGCCAGATTTCTTGTTAATTTAATTCTGATTATCATCTATTTATTCGACAGGTTACTTTGTTATTTCAAAATCATGAAGACCTTCTTGGAGAGTTTGTTCATTTCTTACCTGAATGTTCAGCATCAGGTCTTTCCGGAAGGAATGCAGTACCGTGTGATAAAAATTCCCGTGACATGCATAAGGTAGAATGTTTCTAATTTGATGTTCGTGGTAGAAAGCTTAGTATGGAATGTATTAACTATAGGGATTAAGATAGTTTAAAGCAAATAGATGAGAGAATATATGGTTAAGAAACTCGATGGTTCAAAGTTTGAGTGAGATGCTGATACATACTCTTAATCTTCCACAGAAAATAAAAATACGAATTAGGAATGATGAGTATACTGAACACTCCGATCAACGAGAAGATGGTGACGAGAACCTTGTGGCTTGCTCTGCTGGTAATTCTTTGGGAAGTGAGTATTTGGATGACCTGTATCATTTTCTTTTTATTGTTAAAATTTTTATTTTATTTTGGGTTGACTCAGTTGGACCTGCAGGATCTCTTGTTAATCAAGGTCAATGGCCAAGATATCTGAAGGAAGAAGACGCTGAGGATTATGACAATGGTGGCCATGAAAGAGATCCAGAAAATGATAGAACTGAAAGAACTGCAGTATTTGGTAAAGATATCGGAAGTCAAAAGAATGTGGCCAAGGCTATAAATGAACTGGATCTTGCTGACTGCGCAAAATGTTCACCAAGTTACCGTCTCCTGCCAAATGATGTGAGTGTCTCTTATACTTTAATGATTTGATCTATCATACTTCAAATATAGTGCCACATTTTTTTATGTATGAACATATGGTTGGCTTTCTCCTGTGTAGTATCCCATTCAGATTCCAAGCTACAGAAATTCACTAGGTGAAAAGGTACTTAATGATCATTGGGTATCCGTCACATCGGGGAGTGAGGATTACTCATTCAAACACATGCGCAAAAACCAGTATGAAGAAAGTTTGTTTCGATGTGAGGATGATAGGTAAGACATTTATAGTATGTTAGGTTCCTGTATTTCTTTCTATATCTCGATTAGGAGTCTTCGGATAACATTGGTGAGTTCATGATTGTTTTCTATTCTGTTTAGTCTTCCCTTCTAATTCCACTAAGTTGTATGAAACTTGTGTGGATAATATGGTGTGTGCTTTTTTTATTTGCTGAGAATATATTTCCCAGACAAATTTGACCTTTAATCTGATCTATTAACTTTCTGATATGGTTTCAGGTTTGAGTTGGACATGTTACTAGAGTCTGTGAATGCAGTCATTAAGCGTGTGGAAAGTCTTCTGGAAAAGCTCAACAACAACACTATCTCTCTCGATACACCAATTTGTATCAAAGAACACCTAACAGGCAAGTAGTTAATCTGATAAAAATTGGTTGTGCTATATGGCTCTATTATTCTTATACTTGGGCTAATGTCCTTATATGTGACTATTTAATAGAGCTGAACCTAAGATGCATTGAGCGGTTGTACGGGGATTATGGGCTTGATGTCATGGACTTTTTGAAGAAGAGTTCTCATATCGCTTTACCGGTGATACTAACGCGCTTGAAGCAGAAACAAGAAGAATGGGCTAGGTGTCGCATTGATTTCAGGAAAGTATGGGCTGAAGTATATGCTAAGAATCATCACAAATCACTTGATCATCGTAGTTTCTATTTCAAGCAGCAGGACTCCAAGAACTTAAGCACTAAAGGTATGTTTTCTTACAGCTTTTTACTCCAAGTATAAGTTCATTATGTGTAGATTTCCTACCTAATTTAGGCTTGTTGAAAATCGTTGATTTCGTTGGGCTGCACTTGATTCTACACTGAAGAGTGCAGGGATATTCTATTAGATGGCGAATGAAGAAAATGACTTGTATCGTTTAAAGTGAGTAAAGTTGTTTGTTATTTCCCAAATGCAGGCTTAGTGGCGGAAATAAAAGATATCAGTGAAAGAAAGCATAAAGAAGACCCACTTCATGCCATTGCTGTTGGAACTAGGCCCTTGTTCACCCCAGATGTGGAGTTCAGTTATACTGATGCACAAGTTCATGCTGACCTTTATCAACTAATCAAGTATTACTGTGAAGAAATATGTGCTACTGAACAGTCGGATAAAGTAATGAAGCTGTGGGAAACCTTTTTGGAGCCCATGTTTGGCGTTCCTTCTAGGTCTCAAAGTAATGAGACAATGAAAGATGTTGCAAATGTCAAAGAAAATCAAGAGCTCGATGATGCATCTGAGGCAGTGAAGGAAAACATCGGTGATGGTTCTCCTGCCTCAAACCGTATCCATCTAATACCTCCAAAAACACCGAACAAAGAAAACCCAATGGTACAAGGAAGCTCTTTCGCGCAAGATGTCCCGGTCAGTACACAAGAAACCATTCAGCAAGAGAAACTGCATGATGCTGCTGCAGCTATGACTAATGAGGTAAATGGGTTCTCTCTCTCTTCTGTTTGAACCAAGGCTGCATACACTTTCACTGATTGAATATAGTAAAAAGTTCAAATCTGTTTTTAATGTTGGGAAAATAAATGAAAGTTGCTTTCCTTAAATACCAAATAGATGCCTTAACAAGGTATTCAAGAGTGACAAATTTGACGTTTATTTATTATGAGACTTGAGAAAGATATTCCTCTATGTGAAAGAAAAAGATATTTTCCTAAATATTTGTTTGTGGTTTTACAGGATAGCCAGCCTTCCAAACTGGTGTCACCCAGGAATGATTTGATAATGGAGGATGTAGAGAATCGTAGTAAGGTTAGTGATGTATCAATGGGAGAGCAGAAGGTTGAGCGAGAAGAGGGTGAATTATCTCCTACTGAAAGTTTTGAGCAAGACAATTTTGAGGTTTATAAAGAGAATGGCATCGAGCCTGTGCAGAAACTGCCTGACAACGAAATAAGTGATAAAGAACGAGAACACAAAGAGGGTGCATGTGGTACTGAAGCTGGAACAAGGAGCAATGCCCTTCCTGAAGAAGGTGGGAATAAAATTACTCAAAAGTTATCAGAAGGGGATGAAAATGGCTCTAAAACTATTGCCTCAGGAAGCAAGTTTGGTGGCCAAGTTTCTTCTGATGACGAGCATAAAGAAGCTATGAACTGTGACCGGCTTGATAGTGTGGCTGAGAGTGAAAACGAGGCTGAAAGGATGGTTAATTCCAATGAGGGTGAAGATGGATCCTTTTTCACATTTTCAAAACGGTATCTGCAACCTGTAAAGCCCCTTGCAAAGCATGTGCCTGGGACACTGCAAGCAAGTGAATCTGACTCCCGGAATAATTCTCGAGTTTTCTATGGGAATGATTCATTTTATGTGCTTTTTAGGCTTCATCAAGTAAGTGCTACGAAACAACCTTCGCATGTTCCTCAAATGTCAATTATTTTCATTTCAAACCGCTAATTCAGCTGATTTTTCAGATGCTGTACGAGAGAATACAATCAGCAAAGATACATTCAGAGAGGAAATGGAAAGCTCCGGATAACAAATCTACTGATTCTTATACCAGGTGGTTTATTTTCTATGGATTTATTGGTACTTTTTAATTGAAAAATGGTTTCCTTCCTAACTGATGTTTGGAAACATAGGTTCATGGATGCCCTCTATAATTTACTTGACGGCTCTAGCGATAATACAAAGTTTGAAGATGAATGCCGAGCTATTATTGGAGCACAATCATATGTTCTCTTCACATTGGACAAGCTAGTTCAGAAGTTTGTTAAGCATGTAAGTCTGTTATTGTCTTGACTCCGCTTCTGTTCTCTCTCCTTTGTTTTTGTTCGGCACTGATAATTGAAATTGGCTTGGACATGCTTTAGCTACATGCGGTTGCAGCTGATGAGACAGACACCAAGCTTCTGCAACTGTATGCATACGAGAACTACAGAAAACCAGGAAGATTCTTTGACATAGTGTACCATGAGAATGCGCGAGCCCTTCTCCATGATCAGAACATATACCGGATTGAATATGTATGCTTCTCTTGATATGTGTGGATATGACACCTGTGTTTATGGTCTCACATATTAATCTGTCTGTTCTTGCAAATTTCTGTGCAGTCATCTGCCCAAACCCGTCTCTCGATTCAGCTTATGAACAGCGGGAATGATCAGCCTGAAGTTACAGCTGTAACAGTGGAACCAGGTTTTGCTAATTATCTACAAGAAGACTTTCTTTCGTTTGTCAGTGATGAAGAGAAACCCGGACTATTTCTCAAGAGGTGAATGAAGCAATAATAAGAGCATCATTCGTCTTCAGCTGTGCAAGTGCAGTTTGTAATCATTTTAGCATACTCTTTTTCAGGAACAAGGCGAAATTAAGCGGTGCAGATGAATCTTCAGGTGCAATGGAAGGACTGAAAATTATCAATGAGGTTGAATGTAAGATAGCTTGCAGTTCCTCCAAGGTATATACTGTCTTGCGAATCTATCGCATTTAATAATCTTTTCTTGTATATAATGAGTATACGATTAATGAGAGTTTTACAATTGTCATTAGGTCAAGTATGAACCAAACACAGCAGATCTTTTGTATAGAAGAAAGCGGAAAAAACCAATACCAAATCCAACTGAGCTTGACAATGTTAAGACTTCTGGTAGCAGTGAAATCTCGAAAAAGAGAAAAGTATCGCGTTTTCACAGGAGTCTTAACCGCAGACTTGTTGCCTTGCCTTAATTCAAGCAAGTAAGTAACCCTCTTCTTGCAGTAATCGCGCCTTCATCAACCTGGTGATCAATGTTTCTAATTCTTAGTAATTCTTTGTAATCTATAATCTATAATCGGCGATAAAGTAAATAGATGTGGTCATGTATTTTGTGTAGGTGTGAAGTTCTTTGGCTGAGTTATGCAGTAGTGGTAGAGAGACTCCTGACTTTGACAACATTCTTGCATCATTGGGCTTAAAGAGATTCACATGGCAACCACCATAGTTTTTGTTTTTCTAAATTGCGTCTCGAGCCGCCGGTTTTGGTGTATAGTGTTAGAATATATATCTATCTATAGACGATGCTAAAATCGGAGACTTTTTTTAATTCATTCATTAAACAAATATTGGATATTTCTTCTAATGTTATGTTACTCTTTCAGTTAAATCTTTTCTCCATTTCTTATTTTATGGTTAAGTGTTGATCTTTTCGCCATTTCTTTAGATTTTATTGTGGTTACCTTCAGTTTCAGTCATAACTTATGTATTTCTTTCAGGTATAAATCACATGGAACCAAAATATATAAGTAAATAACCTTAGTGGAAAACGAAATTTTAACTTTAGTTTGGATAAAGTAGAAATAGTATTTTCATGTTTGAAATTTTTTTAAAAAAAATTCCAAAGCAAAACTAGATTTTCTTCCAAAATGAAAATGCACTTGATTAAAACTTGAATACGATTTGAATCGCTATCAAACGGATCCATATTGTAATTTAAGGCTAACGACCCAAGCCTGGCCAATCAAATCATGGACAAAAACAAGATTAAAGATAAGATATTGTAAAAAAAACAGAGATACTAATTTGGTCTTTATAAAGTAAGACTTTTGAGGTAACTTTTGAATGTGAGTTAGACCAATTTCTTATATGGTATCAGAGCTCTACCAAATTTCGATTGTGGGACTATCCGTGGATGTTAAATTCTACAAATTTCATGTTTCAAATGTCCATCTTGAGCGTAAAAATGTATTGGAATTGTCCTACATCGGTTGGATGTTTGAGTAATGTGGTCTTTATAAAATGTGGTAATCCTTCACTCTTGAGCTAGCTTTTGGGTGTGAGTTAGACTCATTTCTAATATTTAAAAAAAAAAATCAAATACGGACTCGACCATGACCGATCTTAAAATGTCCAAAAATAAAGAGATTTGTTTAAATGCAAAACCTGATAATTCAAAATTTTCGAATATGGTTCGATTTTGTTTCGATCGTAGGGAGTTTGGTTCTCTTATTCCAATGGTTGTTGTGATCAGGACTAAACCATTCGCAAAATAAATCATCTACTCCCTCTGTTTCTAATAGATTGATGTTTAAAATTTTTCACACATATTAAAAAACTTTTTTATTTAATTTTTTTTTCTTTTTATGATTTTGTACCATGTATATGATCATTTATCTTTACTTTTTCACTTTTTTCATTTTCCACTTTTCTCTTCCTCATTTTTTCTATTTTTCAAATATACTCATTAATTAATTTTAAAATAGAAAATATATTAAATAAAATCTACAAAATCAATCTTTTAGAAACAAGAAAAAACTCAAAACATCAATCTATTAAAGAGTATTTTCTAGGATGAATCACAATCCGATACTGTCTTAATTTATTTATTTTTTAAAGTGGACCGCAGTTGGTACGAAGCGGATTAACCGAATGGGATATCATTTTTTTTTTTTTTTAATGATATTAATATTTTACTTTGTTTGTAGGGATTTCAATAACCGAAATCTGAATTAAAAACACTTAAATAAACTTAAGAACCTTCTTATCCTTCCAGAGTCTTTTGTTTGCTAAGCCAATCTACTTTATTCGCATACTTTTCTATCTCTTCTTCACTGAAACTGTGTCTCTCAATTTTGTTGTTTCCAACGCGAAGCTTTCAACAGATTCACAGAGAAACCTCTGAAAAAATCAAATCAACGGTGGAGATGGCTCTATCACGCCTCACATCACGATCCAACATCATCACTCGTCCCTTCTCCGCCGCCTTCAGCCGTTTAATCTCAACGGACACAACTCCGATCACAATCGAAACTTCACTTCCTTTCACAGCTCACCTATGTGATCCACCCTCACGCTCCGTCGAATCATCGAGTGAAGAGCTTCTCAATTTCTTCCGTACAATGGCTCTAATGCGACGAATGGAAATCGCAGCAGATTCGCTTTACAAAGCGAAGCTAATCCGAGGGTTTTGCCATCTATACGACGGCCAAGAAGCTGTAGCTATAGGCATGGAAGCTGCGATTACAAAGAAAGACGCAATCATAACGGCGTATCGTGATCACTGTATCTTCTTAGGTCGTGGTGGTTCGCTTCATGAGGTTTTCTCAGAGCTTATGGGAAGACAAGATGGTTGTTCTAAAGGCAAAGGTGGATCTATGCATTTCTATAAGAAGGAATCTTCATTCTATGGTGGTCATGGGATTGTTGGTGCTCAGGTTCCATTAGGTGTTGGTATTGCTTTTGCTCAGAAGTATTCTAAGGAAGAAGCTGTTACGTTTGCTATGTATGGTGATGGTGCTGCGAATCAAGGACAGTTGTTTGAAGCTTTGAATATGGCTGCTCTTTGGGATTTACCTGCTATTTTGGTTTGCGAGAACAATCACTGTAAGCATTTTTTTTGCTTCTTTCTTTTTGTTTGTTTTAGGTTTCTTATGGATTTTGATTTGTGTAGATGGAATGGGAACTGCTGAATGGAGAGCTGCTAAGAGTTCATCTTACTACAAGCGCGGTGATTATGTTCCTGGACTCAAGGTCAGCTTTGAGTGAAGAGAAGTGTTTGCTTGGCTAGCCAGATGAATTAGTGTCAATTTTCTTAAATCATATTATAAATTTGTTACTTTCCCTTTAGAAAACAGGTTGATGCAAGTATAAGCAGCAATTTGCTACTTCACAACTTTTTCATTCATGATCCTTACTTTGTTTTGATTGCCTATTTTGTAATATTTTTGGTAAACAGATAGATGGTATGGATGCATTTGCTGTCAAACAAGCTTGCAAATTTGCCAAGGAACATGCCTTGGAGAAGGGACCTATAGTAAGTTTTTCTGTAATTTGGTATTCTCAGGCGCATTTTGTGAATTTACTTCCAAGTTCATACAATATCTAGCTATTCTCATAGGACATGGCATCAAAGGATGAAGTGCTTTTTCTTTCTTTATTTCATTATCTTGTTGAAATTTACTTCCCTTTGTGGATTGGATGGAACTCAATTCCAATAGTTGAATATTGATAGGTGTCTGTTTCAACTTTTTATGTGCTATAGAAATTGTGCTGTATCAGTGTACATCCAAGAACTGGTGTTTCTGATATCACAGTAGTTCATATAAAATACAAGTAGCCTAACATAAGAATTGATTCATCATTTATTGTATATACAGATTCTTGAGATGGACACATACAGGTACCACGGTCACTCCATGTCTGATCCTGGGAGTACATACCGTACACGAGATGAGATATCTGGTGTGAGACAGGTTCGTTAGTCTCTTAACCTGCAAATGGTCGAGGACTCGGTTATTGTGAATCTCAAAAATATTTATGGGCTATTATTATATGACTTCAGGAACGGGATCCAATTGAAAGAATTAAAAAGCTGGTACTAGCTCATGACATAGCAACCGAGAAAGAGCTTAAGGTATACTAATCCTCCATCTCCACCAACCTCAATATTTCTATCATGAGAAGAAGATAATGTTGAGATGTAGGTTTGGCGTATGATCTAACTCTTCAAAAAATGTGGTTTCTTACAGGATATGGAGAAGGAAATAAGAAAAGAAGTAGATGACGCCATTGCCAAAGCTAAGGTAATATAACAGTCACACATTGCTTCTCTCTTTCCACTCGACACTTACGCGTAAACCTTTGTACGGTTTCAGGATTGCTCAATGCCAGAGCCTTCTGAGCTGTTTACCAATGTGTATGCGAAGGGATTTGGCACCGAGGTAATTTAAATTTACTAATTGCATAATCTGCCATCTGCACTTTGCAACAAGGCCCTTTAACTATACTTAGTTTCCCTTATTGACCCCCCTTTTTTTTATTTTGCTTTTGGCAGTCATTTGGACCTGACAGAAAAGAAGTCAAAGCTACACTTCCGTGAAGCTCTTGTTCGTTAATCTGCCACGTGTCATACATGTCACGGTGGCTGATAGGAACCTATGAATAAAGAGGCTTTTGAATGTGTATACTATCTCTCCTTTTGAGTTTTAATCACTTTACTCTCTCTGTATAAGGAGAATGTTATTATTGTGAAGCTTTCTTCGTTGTATGATCATGTATCTAACACTTTCACCATGCTTGTTTCTACTAGTTTCAAAATACAGACGAAAAGCTTAAAATCAACATTAGTGGAGTCTAGTGTTTGTACTTTGTATCATATTCAAGCACTTGGGTTGATGTTATTATTGTTGCACTCCCAAAAAAATATAACAAATAGAAATACAAACAAATACCGATGGTAATGGTTTCTTCTGTTTGTATTCTTCGTCTTCCAAAAAAAAAGAATCAACATTGGATTAAACTAATCCATGAACCCAAAAAAAATCAACAAAACAGGTAAAATTAAAAGAACAATTCTTCAAAGAACCTAAATACCAACAAGCTCCCCTATCATCTATATACATATGACAAAAGTGAATAAACTTTTTTTTTTGGATTTTTGGTTATCAAGAATCTGAGTCTGAGTCACTTGAACTGTACCTTGCACTCTCTGACATGAAATTTGGAGGTAGAATTGGAAATCTAACCGCATTCCTTTGCGGTGGTACAGCAGGAGCAGTGGTCGCAGTTTCTGCCGCTGAAGTTGATGTTCCTGCTACTGTTGCTGCGGGTCGTTGTTGTTGTTGTTTCCGTTGATTCCTTGCGATCTCACTACATGCATTATCGACCATTCCTAAGAAATCGCGGATTATAACAAACAGCTGAAACAGGTTTCTCTCTTTCAATGCTCCAGCTTGGTAATAATTTGTGGTTCTCTTCACTAACTCCATTATCCGGAGCTGTTCCTCTGTAATAACTGTTAATTCTTCCTCTGCAGATTCAAAGAAAGATCTTAGCTTTGTCAAACACCCATCTTCTTTCCCTTTGCTTTGCTCTAAAAGGCGTTTCGTTTCTTTGACTCGGGTGCCTAAAGCCAAGGTAGTAGCTACAAACGAATCGTAATCGATTCCAGCCGCTTTCTTCACATTGGTGAACTCTGAGCTTAAGCCACCAATAATGGGTAAACCCAGCTTTATAAATTCAATCTCTAGTTCTTCTCTAGATGTATCTGCATTCTCGCCACTGGCATTATCAGTTGACATCATGTTCTTATTCATCGCAGCTCGCTTTCCCTCAGACCTCACAACTTCTTCAACAACAAAGTTAAGCAAAGTAGTTTTCCCATCAACACTTTTCACATCAGACAATTTTCTTAGTGCTGTCAGATTAAAAGCCTGAGCATTTCCTCGAGCGGTTCCAGCGTTCATTCTGTTACCTGCTTTCAAGATAGCTTCTAGCAACTTCATGAACAACCCACGAGCACGGAGCTCGTTGCACGCGGATTCAAGTGTCTGTAAAGATCCCTTTTGTTGAGAAACCTCCGAGCCATAGTTAATCTTGAAGAGCATGACATTGAAACGGTTAAACGCGGAAGGAACTGCTCGTAAGATGTGATACAGTAGAGATTCTGCATCAGCTAGTTTCGTCGGGTCGCCACTGAACTCAATGATCTCTGACTGTTCTTCAGGCGTTGGAGCTATTCTTGCAAGCTTCTCAAGTGTATCAGGATCAGCATCATAGCCTTCAGTTAACAAGTCAATGATCTCCTCTTTAGTCATCCCCAAAGATTTAAGCACAATTGCTTTGTTCTGAGATTTCCGAGGATCGAGAATATAAGTCTGCGAAGTTGAGACAACCGGATTCTGGGGTACACTGTTTGCTTCACCCGGTTTTCGAGCACCAACATAACCAAACAAAGCCTCCATAAGATCACCATCAAAGCTAAACCAACAAACCAATATAACGCATAAAAAAGTCAGTATCCAAATATCACATTCTACATTATATAAACTTTAGTGACTGCAACGATCTACTTACTTGAAGGAGCCACCATCGATCCGGTGCCACACCATTGAACGGCTAGCATCAGGATTAACCTTATCCCAATGTAAAGGCTTGAGCTTTGGCTGAGCTGGATCCTCAGTTTTGCCTATGGCTAAAGAACTCTCACCTGACTTCTTCTGTCCTTTCGGAGTACCAGGCGGTTTAGGTGGTCCAGCCTTTGACATTGGAGGTGGTGGCGGAGGTCCAGGTCCCTTCTTCCCCGGAGGAGGAGGTGGCGGCGGTGCAGGTGCTTTCTTAGGTGGTGGAGGTGGAGGTGGAGCCCCAGCAGATGGCGGTGGAGGTGGTGGTGATGCTGAAGTTTGATTAGCTGGAACAGGCGGTTGCGGTGGAGCAACTGCCGTCGTGTATTGACCTGGAGGAAGCGGAACAGCCGATGGATGTGGTAACGTTTGGTTGACTATTACAGGCAATGGCGGTGAAGCAAACGCCGCCGTCGTGTATTGACCCGGAGGAAGCGGAACAGTTGGTTGCTGCGGTAATGTTGGGTTGACTGTCACAGGCGGTGTCGATGTATACGAAGTCGCCGTCAATTGACCCGGAGGAAGCGGAAGTAACGGTGAACGGCCGCCGCCGCTGCCACTGCTTTGGATCGGTGGAATCTGCGACGAAGAAGAAGGAAATGAGCCGCCGCCAGGAGCTTGAAATTTGGATTGAGATTGTTTTCCAACAGCACCGTAATCACTAACTCCGCCTGTAGAATAAGAAGTTCGCGACGGCGAAGCAGCAGATGTAGAAGACGAAGAAGGTCGCGACGGCGAAGCAGCAGAAACAGAAGAAGAAGGAGGTCGTGACGGCGAAGCAGCAGAGGTAGAAGAAGAAGTGTAATATCTTCCTCCTTCACCACTTTTATTACCCTCATCTCTAATTTCACCACCTGAAGAAGAAGATTGAGGTTTTTTCACATGAAACGAAAAAACCTCTTCAAACGATTCGTTTCTGTCTCCTTCTTCATCATCGTCATCGTCTTCGTCTTGATCTACTCCAGTTCTTCTAAATCCGCCATCAGATTTGTGTCCTCTTCTATGTTTAGGGTTTTTCCTAATTTTCCCGCTATTTTCCAACTCTATAAGCTTTTTCCAGTAAATCACATCTAAACCTTCTTCATCTACAATAACAGCTTTGAGATTCCCGTCGATTCGTACAAAATCCTCCGGAAAGAGAAAGCCCCAAGGCGACGGTGGTGGAGGTAACGAATCGGAGCCGGAGACGCCGTCGTATCTGACTCTTTCTTCTTCTCTCTTTCCGCGATCTGAGTTTCGACCACGAAGTTTGTCTTTGATCCGTTTCCGTGAACTACTTCCGTTCTTACGGAAAAGAAAGGACATCGCGGTGGTTCTTTACCGGAATAGTCTTGCCGTCAACGGAGATAAGATTCACGCGACGGAGCTAAAGAAATCAGAAGGTTCTGATGGATTTAACAGCGAAGAAAGAGGAAAAGAAGAAAATGTGTTTGGGAATGATTTTCGATGAACATGACAACCATAAATGATTTAACACATTAATGATTTTTTTATTTTGTAAAGCCTAATAATTAAAAATTAAAAAAATATTTACATAAGATAAGGTCCAATGTCAAAAGCGTGGCTCGCTGCGACGAAAACAACCTTCATTTACTCGACTTTTCACGAGTCCAGTGAAGGGTGTTTTTGTCATTTCGCTAACGCAGACGCGTTGACTTGGTCTTGAGTTTTTGGGGTTAGTGTCCGAATTTGGAATGGAAGATGTCTTAACATTTGACGTCTTTAATCCAAGTTTTCGACTACGCGTTGACTTTCGAATACAAATGTAAAATCAAGTAATAGTTTATGTTAAAGTATTTATATTCATACATCTTTTAAACCTACAAATTTTACTTAAGTCTAGTGTTCTAACCAACCCATTATGACCTATTTGCATTGTTGTGCTTGAGAAAAAAATGAGAATTGTAATAGTTTTTTTGGTAATGCGGATGTTCTAGACGAAACCGAAAATAATCTGGAAGAAAAATGTTAGGTGTAAATGAAATTTTGGAATGTTTGACTTTATGAACCTGTTGCTCAGCGATATATAGCTGTTGAGAAGTTGAGATATTAATCTCTTCTGGTCCCATCCCATTTATAAAAGTGAAGTCGACTTCTAAAAACTCTTCAAATATTTTATATTAAAGTGATGATCCTTATTTTAAAGGATGAATTTGATAGTTATTTCTAAGAACATAACTAGTTTTGGAATGTTACGAGTAAATTAACAAATGTACTGTGTCAGATAGCCAAGTTGATTAAGACGGTCACACGTACGGAACAATAATTAGAGATTTTATCCCAAAAAAGAAACACAATAATTATAGATTAGTTGCTACAGTAGTTTCAGTGTAATACGTGTATAGAATGTCACTCTTATGTGACAAATAATGTTAAATATGTTATAAATAATACTTCTTCCGTTTTAAAATGAGTGTTGTTTAAAATAACATTTACTAAATATTTGCCTTACAAATCTGAAACGACACTATATAACAAAAAATTTAAGGTAAAACAATACGTATTTTAAAACGTATGAAGTATCATTCTATTTGTACACATGAATAACTGTAAGTTAATATTAATGTATTAGAATTCGATAAAATGACATTGTGTAATAATGTAAAAAAAAATTGGTGGTCGACCAACTAGGGATAGTCTTCAATTCATCATCAGCCTCCTTATTCTCCATAAAAATTATTGAAAAAATACAAATGTGTATAACGTCCACTAAAATATATATGTACTAGAGTGCTGCTACTTTTTTTTTTTTTCATTTAGGATATATTATTAGTGTTGTAAACCCAAAGTTATACAACAACTAAAACGATACAAAACCAGCGAACATAACAAGTTTTGGGAGACAAAACCGGAAACAATGCTCTAAATTAGAGAAACAAGCTAAAATCTTAAATTGAGAATCAAAATCCTAAACTGAAATAAAGCAAAAAAGATAAAATCTGAAGTAATATAACCACATCCAAACTGCAGCTCAAACAAACTCCAAGAGCACCTAAGATAGCTATTTACTGAGGAAGTCGTGCAAGGACAAACCAACGATAAATGAAACCTCCTATAGCGAATTAAAACTACCACTCAAAATGAGAAAATGCCTCATAATCCGACCATAATGCTCTAAGAATAAAACCTAAAGCAGAACTTTCAGATGCGGCTAAGTCTGCAACGACTTTGAAACGCCTAGATATAACCATATGGAAATATCAGAACCGATCACTTTTGGAACGTAGAAACAAGGAGCGAATTCGAACCAAACCGGGAAGAGCCCAACTCAGTAAACCGAGGAAGGCTCGAAACCGGCGAGACTCCAAAGATAACTCCAACGAAGAAGCAAAAAATTGCAGGGACAGATGTAGAAACAATTCACGAGCTCACTTTGCTCAATCCAAAAAAGAACTAGATCCCAACCGAGAGCAGACACCAAAACCAACGGACAGCTAAACCGCTCGGTCGGAGAACGAAAGAGCAATCATGGAAATGCAAATTCGGTGACCCCAAAACCAACAAACCGACGAGCTACTTGAGTCGACAAAGTTGAAATGAGAAGATCACACAAGAGACCATAGAAATCGGCAATGAGGAGAGAAGTGAAAGATGGATCTGAGACAAAGGTTATGAAATCTAAGGCGTTTGAGCAAAACGCGTAGTAGATCTTACAAATCCAACGTCTCCAACGTCATAGCAACTTAGATGCCAACCATTTTTGCATCATCTTCCACCACTCAGTTGAGAATAAGAAGAAATATAAGATATGTTTGTTGTGTTTAACCCCAAAAAAAAAAAATGTTCTAAATTAGTGGGCCATAAACAGAAAGTAATTGCAGATGAGCAGATCTAGAACCACAAAATTTGAAGCCTTGCAAATGTTATACACTGATGGGCCGAGCAAACAAAAAGGTATATGCTTTTATTGTTTAAAAATTAAAATGTTATATAGCTTTAGTTTTTCTTATGCAAGATTGAAATATGTTTCCTATCAAAACAGATTGAAAGATGTTTCATTTGGGTAGTAAACCCAACAATATGTGATTTTTCTTGGAGACAACCACTAGGCCCACTGTCCCCCAATATCTATGATAAGACGTTTTCTTTTTATATTATTTTTTGTCAAACAAACGTTTTCTTTGTTAACCCATCTTTTCTTACTACTTTTTATCAGCACTTGTAGATATTACGAGTTTTTGTTTTCCTTTTTCTTTACGAGTTCTTTCACTTCTTTGTGACACTTATTTCTTCAAATTGCAGTTCACTTTGGATTTAAATAAAATAAAATAATATATGCCCGGTAAAATATCTAAAGATTACAAATTGAAGAAAATAAAAAGTTGAATGGAAATATTCTTTTGATTTATCAAACTCAAGCGAAATGTTCCGCATTCTCCATGTTTTAAGTCAAAACTACAAATAAAAATAAAATTCGAAATCTAGAAAACTGAATTCTTTTAAAGGTTAGGAAATTTAGTATCGAAAAACATCATTTGCGACATTCTAAAGAATAAAGAGCTTTGCATTGTAAACATCATTTACAAGTTAAAAGAATCATTCAATGTTTTCTCGCATGTTCTGCCTAGAAAACCAATTAAAAATCGTATAAGAATAATTGGCCTTACGTTAAGGGGACAAAAGATAAATCAAAATGGGAAGAAGATAAAAGTTGAATAAATCACATGTTTTAGTACACCAAACGTGGCGAGTATCTTTGGCCTGATTCTCTTGTCTACAATTTTTTTTTTTTCTTTTTCTCTTGTCTACAATGATTATTGATTTTGATACATTGCATTTGCCTCTCAATTTTCCAATTATTCAGTGTCTCCTTCCAAGTTCCAATGGGCAATGTAAGCTAATAATATATTGTTAATTAACTAATGCCGTACTGTATTATATTATTCACTGATCCTTCTTCATTCTAAAGAAAGTTTAAAAATATATAGGTCCTCTCTTTAAGTAGATATTGTGGTCGTGGTGTGAATCAATCAAGCGATAAGTATGTGTGCTTAGGAGCTAAAATGTATACTTAATGTTTTTAATTAATTAGTAAACCTCATGTTAGATATGAATCTAGAATCCCCGCCCATGTTAATATGTATTTAGACAATACATCTTCTCTCCACAAAACCTATACTAATAAACAAATAAAATACAAAAGAACAGTAAATCCTTTGTCAAATTTAGTTAACCTTCTGGTGAATGAATATTGGTAACCATTTCCAGCCTTTACTTTAACAAAAATTTCATTTTCCCTGAAAAAAACAAAAACACAAAATAACCTATTAATATTCATCCTTTTAACTTACAAATACATATGTCGTTTTCATATAACTTTTATATTAACCAACTCAGCTCGAAAGAGGTGAAAAAATAAATATCATGACCTATCTAAGATTTATTTATTTATTTTATCAAAAAAAAAAATAGACTATATCTAAGCATGTTGGAGGAGTGCATTTGGACAAGCTAAGAGCAGTTACATTGCTTAAGAGTCCATAAACTGGTTCTTAACTATATTTATAATAGAAAATTTTTAAAAGCAAAAAGTTAAGAAACTTTTCTAAAATTGATGCTCCATTGGTTAAGAACCTTGAGGTTCTTAAGATTTTTTTTTTTTTGAATTAACTAAAAAACGTCTCAAAATTTACATTTACTCAAAATTTACATTGTTCTGCTGGTGAAGTAACTTCCACGGTAGCTCCAGCTTCTTCCCAAGTTTCCCTCATTGCTCATTCTGCTTCCACAGTGGCTCCAGCTTTTACGCTTGCAAAGTAAAACCTTTTCTTCATGCTTTATAAGGCAACCTACAAACTACAATTTCACATATGAACCTCTTTTAAACCAAACACTTATGATTGACACAAAAACAAAATATTGCTAGTAGAATAAAACAATAGTACACGACTAGCAACATCAATCGTAACCTGTTTAGCACACCAAACTTATCTCCCACATGCTCTTAAACTCCTCTAGGTCCTTGCCTTCTTCTTTCACAGCTGTTGCCTTGCTCGCAGGTCTGTTACCTTTGGCTTTTGATGCCCTAACACCAGGTGGACGAGCTTAAACCTCTTCATGGTTTAGTGGGACAGAGCTTGATGATTGTGTAGATTGTTCATCAAACTTTCTCCTCTTTGATTGTCGATGATCTTTTGTATATGAAGAGCAACACCATTTCTGATCATGCCTAAGCTCTCTCCAAGCATGCTCAAGTGTGAACTTCAGCTTGTAATCATTGAAGAAGATCTGATAAGCCAGCTTGATGACATCATCTTCATTCTGTCCACTGGATTTTTCTTTTGTTGCAGCCTCATAAGAACCTACAAATTTGCATACTTGATCGTTGATCTTCTGCCACCTC